>ML769717.1:396-71836 GCA_009733575.1 Gymnopus androsaceus JB14 | reverse complement strand
GAGCCCAGGCTCCCTAGGCTCTCTGAGAATCCCAAGGGACACCCCCCAATTCCTATGGTAACTGAGGATAGAGAAGTATTCTCCAGAATATCTCTGGATATCTCTGGATGTCCCTGGATGCTCCTGGGGGAGCCCTAGGGAGCCCTGAGGTGTCCCTGGGGATCCCTGAGGTGTCCCTGGGGATCCCTGAGGTGTCTCTGAATATCCCTGGAAATCTATTGAAGTAATATTTTATAAAAAGATACTTTCTTACCATCTAGTCTTTCTTATACTCATACTTATCTTATTTGGTTATTTAATTATTACTGTATTCCCAGATCTTAGAGGCTCTCAGTTGCACTTATTTATTGGTATTCACTCATTATTTTGATTTTTCAATTTAAGTTCACATTGCTCACTTATATCTTGCTTACTTGCTTAACTCATGAAACTCAAAGATATTCACTGTTTGCAAATGACACTTCACAGGTTTGAACCCTCAGCCTCACGATTAACTGTATCATGTAAGCTAAAGTGCGGAGTGTTCAAAACCACTAGACTATCATGGCATGATAAATAGTAGAAGCTTTGTAAGCTAAAGTGCGGAGTGTTCAAAACCACTAGACTATCATGGCATGATAAATAGTAGAAGCTTTATGCACTATATACCCAACTCTACAGGAATAAGTTAGCATATTTTAACAGTCTAGACTCAAAGGGTATATAGTCACATGATCAAAATGTATATTCATGTGCCATCAGGTCCCAAAAATTGCGAAAAAATCATAGAAAATACTGAAAATATTTAACTTAGTGTATTTCAGCCCAGAAGCACAAGCAACTGATTTAATCTCAAAAATCATACAAATATTTTTAATACACCTATTTCAAACATGGTCATCTCAATTTTAGAGCATAATAGTACCTCAATAATCCCATTTCAATACAAATAATTCAGGAATAGCCTGAGGTGTCCCTGGGTCCCTGGGGCTCCCCTGGATCTCTGTGCTTCCCTGGATTATCTCTAAGCTTGCTTTGACTGTCCCTAGGCATCCTAAAAGTATCTCTGGGCTTTCCTGGAGTATCTCTGAGGTTCCCTGGAGTATCACTGGGCTTCCCTGGAGTATCTCTGGGCTTTCCTGAAATATCCCTGGGCTTCCCTGGGCTATAACCAGGCCTTTTTCAAGTATCTCCAAAGTATTTCTAGGGTTCCCTGGAATACTCCTGAGCTTTCCTGGAGTAGCTAGGGTTTCCCAGGGCTCCATAGGAAAATCTCCATATCCCAGGGATGCTCAGGGGCCCAGGGCTATACAGAGTTTTTCTAGGATCATTGCAGAGACATCTCAGTGATGTCCCAGGATGCTTCAGGGTACCCAATGATATCTTTGGGCTACTCAGGAATGCTCTAGAATGCTTCTGGAATGTACCTAGGATTACTCAAGGCTTTTCAAAGAAAGTGGCATATCCTGGGGAAATTTGATTTTCTTTGGGGAATCTTGGGTGTCCCTAGGATATGGGCATTTTCCTGGGCACCCTGAGCCACCCAGGGTGCCCAGGACATTTCAAGACTACCTGAAAAAGCCTAGGAATTGGGGCTTTTCCTAGGCTCCCCCAAAGATATTCAGATATCTCAGGGCTTTAGACACTTTTCCAGATGCCATCTCCTGCTCTATCTCCTCCTGCACCAAAAGCACCATCTCCCCGTGCTCGGTCGCCCCCGGCAGTTGATGACATGGCCTTTGGAGCTCCTACCCCTGATGCTGGTTCACCAGTAGTATCACATTCTCCTTCGCCCGATTACAGGAACGACCCCTTTAATCTTTCCAGTCTGCCCAAAATACAGCTAGAGGACCTTCCTCCGGTACAGACTCCGATAGTTGCCCCTGTGTCCCTAAGACTTGGTCTGGCCAATCAAATCGCAGACCTTGTCAATTATGCCGATGAAGATCTTCCACAAGAAGAAACTCTTCATCGTTCGGAACTCGTGGATTCAGAACCCATGGACGTGGACCCTGTCTGACTAGCTCTTACATATCATGTTTCTCTTGCTCTAATCTTACTGTTATTACAGCCATTGCTTGACTCAAGGCTGGCGAATTGCTGCCAGATTTCTTAACGGTGAAATAAACAGTCTTCCTCTGGCCGAAATGGAGCTGAAGAAAGTTTTCCACGACGAGTATCCGACTGAGATCTTGCAGATGTGTCAGCGCATCAACGACCTCGACCCCGAGGAACTGGCCAACCAGATGCAGGACCTTGGTTCAATGATCAAGAGCCGTATCGAAGTTTGTGCCTTGGCAGGTGAAGCTTCGGGCTTGGTTGCAGATGTTAGAATGACTGGAGACAGGTTGGAGGAGAAGGACGATGGGGCTTCGGCCTCGGTTGCAGATGTTAGAATGGCCGGAGACGGATTGGATGAAGAAGAAGATGAAGACTGGTCGGAGGAGGAATATGAGGAAGAGGACGGGATACCAAGGACACAGGAGCAGAAGGATTTGTGCCAGTGGGTTTCTAGACACTACAATGGCACGACGGGCCCGCCTGGCTTCCATATATACTTTGTGCGATGCATGGTACGTCCTTTTTGTTTTTAGTAATATTTTTCTTATTATTTCTCAGAGAGGATGGGAAGAAGAAGCTTTCGTCAAAATCCGGGACAAGTTGCAAGCTGGCTTGATTCACCGAAGCATCCTCAGAGGTGTCTTCAGATCTTGTTACCCGGGTGGTATTTACATCCAAGTCCAGAGCATGCTGCCAAGACATACATATCTCGCCGCTTTCCTACTTAGTATCCCCGGGCTGATCTACAGCAATACCCCCAAAACCGTATTTGCTGGTTCTCAAGCGTTCTCCCGACAAAACCAAAAGAAGAAACGTTCCCCTACTCCCACCTGGCAGCGAGTCGATCTCAGAATGCCAATCCATCGCCTCGTCGAGGACGTTCGATTTGATACCGACTCATTGCAAGTTGAGCTGCGACTAGGAGAAGATAAACCCGTCTCTGCACGGGAGTATGTCTTCCAACCGGGCACTCATGCGATTCCTCGTTCTGGACGATATCGAGGTGATAACGGCATAGTCATCGAAGACGACTTCCAACTTATCGATAGGTCGAAGGAAGTCTTGATGGTCTTCGTTCCGCGAATCAGGTATCCTGGATACTCTGGGACACGACGACGCCCACCTAAAGGCCCTCTCCCCATCGACTTCAGCAGCCCTCCTTCCCAGGGATGGAAAAAATTCGATTACCACCACCAGGCACATTTCCATTGCATCGAACGTCACTGCAACGACGCGCAGAATTGTAAGCACCAAGAGAACGTTCGCAAACGCTGCGTTCTCTTTGGATCTGTCCTACGAGGGGGGCTTGCTTTGGTTCGGGTCAAGCTATCGGACCTCGACTTGGCAGTCACGATTTCTGATAGCGACCGCGCCATGTTCAACGAGATAGATCCTGATATGCTTAGTGATAGTCGAGTCCCTCCTCTCAGGTCATGGAGTTTCTTGGTGGGGGAGTCCGTTCGCTTCATACGCTCCACTCTCGAAGTCGCATTACCATGGGGCCAACGCTGTGCTAATTTGCAGGGTATTATGGAGGGTGCGGATGGAATCATCACCGAAGTCCACAACCTTGTATGCGTCGTTGATTTCAAGCAGCCGGCCCTTGGACTCCGCTCAGTACCTTACCACAATCTAGTCAAGGCAGGTTTCACTGTTGGCCAAACAGTGAAACTGGCTGATGGGGTTTCTGATATGAAGGAGCTCAAGCGTGTTGAAATCGCGGAAGGTCTCTCCCGGGCAATGGAGGAAACGTTGCATCTGGGTGGTCGGGAGGGATTGATCGCGAATATCTACATGCATCCGCTAAATGGAAACAGCATCGACGTATGGCTACAGGAGCTCAACATAGTCATCGCCCTCCATCCCAACAGTGTTATCAACTTCACAGATAACACTACCTTCACATTCAATCCATTCTCCGGCGGCTCTCCTCGTGTTGTCTTCGACGAATTTTCTAGTGACCTTCACACTGAAATTCGAGAACCAGCTCCCTTTGATTTTCGTCCTCAATTGGCACCGATGGGGATGGCCAATGCCAGAAATCCTGATGCGCTATGGTTCCAGAGTGATCGGACGCTCAAGGACTTGCAGTTAACTCATCCAGCCCTCGTTGGCCGAGTGCCAGTAGATGTAATCGACGTTCGCGGCTGTATTCTTGACCAAAGCAGTGACTCACCCCTGGACAAGCCCAAGAAGCTATTTGGAGGTGCCAATGAGTGCGTCCATCCAGACGAGTTCTTTGGTCAACTCGACGGTGTAAGGAGACCTGGTCGTATCCCCTGGTACGGTGTAAGAGTGTACATCACTGAAACACCATTAGCACAGGAGATGTCCGACCGTTATGGCTGGATCACAGGCTATGTTGAAGACGTTGCCCCTGAAGGCAACTCGACATACTCTGTGTTAATTCGCTGGTCTCTTGTCGGGATAGAGAATCTTTTCGATTGGTGCCCCTACGAAAGTGTTCGCCGCTGCGACAATCAATGCCAGCTTCATCAATACACTCCTTACACTGGTAAGGGGCCTTGGTGTGGTCTTGATGTCCAATGTGTTGCAGGGAATCATAAAGAGAAACGTGGTAGGATTCTTTCTGCAAGATCTGCTCTCCAGGGCCAGCATGACAATGTTAGTGGATTGTCAATTGAAGTCGAGTTCGAATACGGCTACATTCATAACCAAACTATTGTCGCCTGGATAGACTTTGACCATCTGCGGCGAGCTGATAACATGCGCTTTATTCACGATGGACATTCGCGTAACACAGGCGATAGGTCATTCTTCCAATTCAAGGTTGGGTACACTCCAACGTATTCGACTTCGGAGTTGATTGCATTCAATCGGCCAAAGCCATTAATTGTACCTCAGTTAACCCCAGGGGAAGGGTCTGATCAACCAGCACTCAGCCCTTATCTTCGGCCTGATAAAAACGCACATCCTATCCCTGTTCCAGGTGACTTTTGGCTACTGGATCGCCGTTTGTGGGAGGCACTAGGCCAGCGCGAGTTATATGTCGCCAGTGCATCTAACAATCTCGATGAGTGTATCTCCCTCGAACGCCTTGGCAATGGCAGGGTGGTGCTTCGGGCTCACAAGCAACGTAGGGGCGGTAGCAAAAAATCGACTGACTTCAATCCCGTTGACCTTACCACCCTATCGAAAACACCACTTGCTCACCAGATCAAAGACATTGAAACAGCGAATGGGCTGTATCTCATCTGCCAGGGGGAACACACTGGGAAGCTTGCACGTCGTATCCGAGTAATCAAGTCACCCGGTGAGAGAGCAACATGGTGGTTGCAGATCGTCAGCTGCACTTGGACAGGACGAAGTCTGGCCCATTCCGAGGCAATTGTAGCCGACGAAATAGTCCGGACCAAGCCCGACATCTTTGTGGTGGTGCATGAAATTGATGCAACGAAAAAGAATGCAAATGAAATGATGTGTGCGATTAGAGAGCGAAACACAGGTTTTACGAATGGCTATAGAATGGAAAATGGGGTAGCAGTAAAACGTAGAGCTTGAATAATCTGTTTGTGTATTTTGGACTGACTGTAGTACTACTTTATTTTTATTTATAAATCTAGACCTCGCAATTGGCTTAGAGGACTACAATATATTTGTATGTTGATCAAATAGCGTTGGACTATTACAAGTGTGTGTAAGGGACGCTATCAAGGTCCGTAAAAATGGTACGCTTTGACTTGTCGAAAACAGGACAAAGTAATACTGTTGTGCCTTGTCGAAAACAGAACAAAGTAGTACTGCTGTGCCTTGTCGAAAACGGACAAAGAAACGCCTTTGTAAAGAGTGGTTGTAGTGACCCGGGCCGTTCAGACGTCCTTATTGTTGAAAAGAGTTTCTTTTGTATTCGAAAGAGTTGGACTATTACAAGTGTGTGTAAGGGACGCTATCAAGGTCCGCAATGACCTTAAACTATTTCTTGCTTTGACCTGTCAATCAAAATGGTACGCTTTGACTTGTCAAAAACAGACAAAGTAAGTTGAAAACAGAACAAAGTAGTACTGCTCTGCCTTGTCGAAAACGGACAAAGAAACGCCTTTGTAAAGAGTGGTTGTAGTGACCCGGGCCGTTCAGACGTCCTTATTGTTGAAAAGAGTTTCTTTTGTATTCGAAAGATTTAAATGCGCGTGTCCTGGGATGCACCCCAAACCACCATGTTCTCCTCCCTGTTCAGTGCATTGCATTCAAAGCATGCTGGAGAGCTGGTAAGTGTGGACTCACCTGTCTTGTTCTCATTCTAATCAAAACATTGTTCAGAGGCCTCAAGACCATGACTCTGTCGAGGTCAGTTTATTCAATATTCATAGCCTACTCCCATTGATAGCCTCCTCAGCCCTCCCTTTCCGATGTGACTGATGGATTGGCCTCCTTGGATATAGGAGAGACTATTGGAATTCCATCGGTCACCCAGGTCACAGCCAAACTGTCTTCTTTACATCTAGAAGACCACGAGTCTATGCCTGGAGCATTCTCTCCGAGTTCTTCTGCTGCTCCCCGCCTGTCTTTACGGAATACAGGTCCCTTGCCATTCTCGACGGAGACCGAATCGCTGGAAACCCTCGTCACCGCTGCTACATTGACAGCAACTCCGATGGACACCTCGACTCACGATAAACTTTTCACCTCCTCCGCTCAATTCTACGAGCACAAAAGCTCAACCTTACCTACTTCGATCCAATCTTTGGACGTGAACACGGCCATGCAGGGACTGGAAGCTGCTGCCAAGCCAAAGAAGACGCTTCCTCGCAGTCCGGCTTTCCGCCCAGGTCGCCAGTTTGGTCGTAGTCCCTTGCCAAACCATTCGAAGCCCAGATCACGATCTCCGTCACCCACTCCACCTAAAGCCGGTAAAATCGAGCAGGAAGAACTTAATGCTCTTGATAGGCTTCAGCAGACATTCGATCGACATTATTCCCTGGTTTTTGACAGTGCTTTCGCATCGCTTGCAGTGGATTTGCAATGCGTCAGGCTCGATGAAGCGACCAAGTTTCTCCTGGAGGGACTGGCACGTATCGAAGAGCTTGAGACAAAGATGAGATCCCGAAACACGAAAGATGCTTATCGGAGAGTGTCTACGGGTCTTAGACCAGAGTCCAAGGGGAACGACCAGAGTTTAAAGACCAGACGAGATCAGCTACGCAACCGCATGAGAAACTTTCATGCTCAGATCTGTGCGATATATGCCCCGCTGAGCGCTGATCGCCCAATCGAAGTGGATGCGGGTGAGCACCGATTCCTTTTCCGTATGCCGGTCATTGCTCATTCATCGTTAGGAAACTTGTTTCCTACAGATTTCACGCGGATGGACCAAATCAACCAGGTTCTGATACTGCTCGGTGTCATATGCAATATGATAATAGGTCTATCAATTGTTCAATGTAACTTCCTTATTGGCATTGCAGTGATGTGCGTCAAACTTGGAATGTCCACTGTGGGGTCCGAAGACAGTAGTCTCTCACACGAGTTTTCATCATCACAAAACGAGATCATATCCCAAATGCCCAGCTCCCTCATTGATGCTCTCAAGAAGTTTGGTGTGGACGGTCACTTTGACCTATACGCTACTTGCCCTGCTTGCAATTTCACGAACAAGGCGCATCCTTTGGCAGGGAAGAAGGATTTCTACGAGTATCCTGAATCCTGCGCCAACGATATCGTTGGAGAGAATGGCATTTCCAAGTGTGGTGCCAATCTCTTAAAACGTCGGCGCGATGGTACAGTCCAGCCCATCAAGCCCTATCTTGTCAACTCCCTCCCCGACTACATTGCACGCTGCCTTTCCGACCCAACTTATCTCGATCAATCGACCAAAGCCACAGATGATGCTCTACACTCCATTGAAACTGGTGAATCGGAAACCAGTGTCGAGAACGTGTTTGAGGCCGCCTTCATCAAGGACTTCAAAGGACCCGATGGCAAACTGTTTGTGGACCGCGGTGACAAAATTCGCCTGGCGTTCTCCATGCACGTCGACTTTTTCAATCCAAATGGTATCACTCAGCGTGGGGCTCACAATTCCATTGGTGTCATATCGTGTGCCAATTTGGCTCTCGATCCATCGATTCGATACCTGCCGGAAAACATGTTCGTCGGTGGTATCATTCCTGGTCCAAATGAACCGTCTGCCGATGAACTCGATCATTTCGTCCGACCGATTGTTGAACAGTTTGTTAGGACATGGCAGCCAGGTCTCAAAGTTTCTTCCACTGCTCGCTCCAAGTCAGGGGCTGTCGTCGAAGCCGGTCTCCTGCTTTCTGTCAACGATCTCCCCGCTGCTCGCAAGGTTGCCGGCTTTCAGGGGCCCATGTCAAACTTCATCTGTACCATTTGCAAGCTGCGGGGAACGCACCAGATCTTTGACACGGATCATAAGCGTTGGATTCCCAGAGATGTGACAGAGCTTCGCCAATGGTCGACAGCCTACAGGGACGCTCAAACTCTAGACGAGCGAAAAGCAATCTTCAATGAATATGGGGTTCGCTGGTCTTCCTTATGGCTACTTGATTATTGGGATCCTACCAAGATGCTTGTCATTGACGCGATGCACTGCATTCTGGAAGGTATCGTTCACTACCACTGCCGCCATGTTCTTCGACTGGATGCCTCAGCTTCCAAACTCAGTGCCGATGGCCTCAAATACGCTTATGAGTGGGACTGGACCCCATATGACCCCGAGACTGCCCCTGCAAACCTCCAGCTAAAAGAAAAAAATATACCATCAGTCACTAAAATCCAATCAGCACTTTGTCTGGCACTTGAAGGCGAAAAATCCTTGACTTTGAATAAAATGTGGACGCGCCTTGATAACCAAGGCACCAAAGATGCCTTGCAGTTTGTTGTTCATTCACTAGGACTCTCTACACAGTTAGACTCCATCCCCGAGTCAATATCTACCCTTTACGTTGAACGTGCCCGGCAGAAAAGTAAGAGAAACCCTGATCAGGTGAAGTTTCCTCACCGTCAGCTTGCTACGAAGAAGAATCAGCTCATTGCCTTGTTACTCACCTGGGTAAGTCTGTACGCTGTATTTGAAGCAGGAAAACTTATACCTTTGGCCAATAGAGATTGCAACAACCTCCCAGCTCCGAGGCATACATACTCCCGACAGGAACTCCCGAAACTCTTACTCATATCCAGAAGGTGATCCGAGAGACTGTTAGGCCGTCATGGCTCAATTCGGTAGCACAGAACTATGGTGACGCGAAGGCGGGATCTATCAAAGCAGATGAATGGCGAACACTCAGCACAGTCTACCTTCCAATTGCCCTTGTCACTCTTTGGGGTGATGTGGATGGTTGTGCTCCTCCTGCCGACGACTCTGAATCTGGTCTCTTACTTAAGGCTCTTGATCATACCATGGCCCTCTTTCAGGCAACAATAATAGCCTGTCGATACACGATGACAATCTCGCGGGCCAATGCCTTTCGAGATTATCTCAACACTTGGGTGAAGGATTTACGAACCCTTTATCCACACACTCGAGAGGGTAGGCCTCGACCGAATATTCATGCCGCTGGACATATATACGACTTTCTTTTACTCTTTGGACCTGTCCTTTCATGGTGGTGTTTCCCATTTGAACGCTTGATCGGCGCTTTGCAGAAAATCAACACGAATGATCACATCGGTGGTAAGTCACCTCAGATTGGCCCTGAGCTCAATCCCAATAGTAATTTTTTCTTTTTAGGTGCCATGGAATCTGCCATCATGAAGTCTGTGGCTCGTACGGCGAATCTTCGCCACTGGCTTCGTCGTCCTGCTTGTCCCGAGGCAGTTCGACAGCTCAAGGTTCTGTTTGACAAGTGCTTTGTTCCAGCCAATGCCCCCAGTCAAACAAATGAATTTGTTGCGATGAAGGGTGTACGTCGTGCCTATGCTAAACACGACGGCGTCAATTTTTCTGGTTCATCTACCCACGTCAGGCAATGCTAGCATTATATACCGACCCATTCCAGATCATGCACCTATCGCTGGCAAATTCAATGGATGAAACAAAGGAGACACTGTTCGTCTTCATGTGAGGCCATATCAACAGTTATCCAAGGCACTCTATGATCCTTTTCTCAGAATACCCTCATTTTCTGCTACAACATATTCTTCAGTACTTGGAGAGAAGGAGGATGTGATTAATCTCGATGATATCATCTTGCATGCCGCTCGTTACGACTACTCTTATGGAAGGTCTGTCCTGGTCAATCTTTCTAGACAATGAATAGATCATGTAATGTATTTTTTGAACGTCCTGTCAATAATTAATATTTTCTACTCTTTATTATGTGGTCCCCTCAGTGCATATACCCTGTTCTTGAGTATCTGCCGTGCGCTTCATCTGTGGCAGTAGTAAATATTTACTACCTCCCCAGTTGGCAATACGAAGGGAGGTGGTAATTATCTACTACCTCCCCTTCGAGCTTCGCTTCGATATCTGGGGAGGTAGTGATTATTCACTACTTCCCCTGCGGTTTGTCTGAGGAGGGGAGGTAGTAATTATTTACTACCTCTCCAGATGGCATAAACGAAGCTCGGGAGGTAGTAATGGGGCTCTGTTTTCAAGAAGGGTCCTACCTTGACACCAGTGGCCGTTCCCCTTTTGCTCCGCTTTCTTCAATCCCAAGGCAATCTGATGCTGCAAGATTTTCAGCTTAGTTGTCAGAGGATTCTTTCCGGTGCAGTGGAAGCCCTTTCTGGTGTTCGGAATAGGCATGGTATTGCGGAAATACTAACGGTTTCACATATGCTTGGAATGGTGAGCAGTATGTTTCTTCTCTCGAAGTAGTTTTTCTAACTTCTTTCAAGCCCATAGATCTCTTTCTGGGTGTTCAGCCCTCTGTTTCGGATTCTTTACCTGATCATCCCATTGCGCTTCAAATCCTACACCTTGTAGTTGCCGTCGTTCTCCATCGACCCACAAAAATTACTACCAATGCTCACTCTAGTTCATCCAAAGATCTGCGTGTGCAGCGAACAGCATTTCCGATCACTTCTTTACTTGAGGAGGCACATGCTGCAATAGTGGTGACTCTCCAGATGGTTTCTGGTGTGGATAGTGTATCATCTCTGGTACGACATCCCCGAAGGTCTTCGCATATGCATCTGACATAATTTCAGGATGCTCAAGCATTGAATCTGATCTGCGAGGTTCTAATGTATGTGCGCTATCTGGGCAACATTGTCTCACAGAGTGTCCTTGACTATTCAGCCTTGCAACTTCCTGTGGACCGAATTTCAGCCATTTCCAAGCAGCTTCCTGGAGCTTTTACCTCGTTCAGAGACTCGGCATTGGGTTTGAAGAATGTTACGACGCTGGCTTCCGGTCTAGGCATAAACGAAATTTGGTCAATGTTTTATGGGAATAGCTTTGCAGTAGATGAGGTTCTTCGGCTTGCAAAACTCGCTGTACAGATCAATGGCCCATCTGGTCAAGTTTTCTTTGCATTCACATAAATTTGTCATTTGACAAATCTATACTAGATTTCAGAAGACAAATATTGAACTTGATGGCAATGGCACCTTTGACCCGTTCATTGGAAGACCAAGTTTCTGCCAGTGGAATGATTGAAGCTTTGCAACGGGTAGGCACTTTGAAATAGCTATTGCTCTCTGAAGCTGACTATTCCCTGCAGCGTATTCAAGTTGATTTCGAAGTCTGCGTAACAGACGGGAATGAAGCTTTGCAAGCGCCACACCTTTCAACGAGGCTTGCGTTGTTAGCTATGCGTTCGACATTGAGTGAGGTATGATTGATTCTTTTCATTAAAATGCTCTTCTCATTGAATTTTTTAGAACTCAAAAAGAGCCATTGGTCACCTAATTTCTATTGCCTGCGATCAACCTCGTTCACGAATCGGACATTTGTTGACATACCAACAATCGTTGTGGCTCGAAGACGCTGAGCGTATAGGTTCGCTCTACAACATTCCAACAATTACCGCATCGCTCTTTGCTCATTGGATGAATGATGTGTGGGGGCATCAAGTATGTTTAACCAGTTTCTGAGAAGTGTAACTCATACGTTCAATCTAGGATGGTCCTGCGGTTCTATTCCGACCCGTTCAACTTCAATCAACGCTATCTGTCTGGTAGGTCCTTTCAACCTGACATTCCCTACACATGCTGATTTTGACCAGGAACTGGAAAACAATACCGATGGAGAAACTGGCTGAATATGAAACTGATCTCCACTCACTCGTTCAACTTGTCCTTTTGAACTCGGAATCCGTCATTTCAGTACCCGAGCAGCTTACAATCTTAGTGAAGCAGTCTATTACAAAGGCTAGTTCATACTCCAATATGGAGATTATACAGCTAAAATTGGTCCTTAGATTGCATCCTGCTTTTCCAAGGCTGGGAATACTCGTACGGATTCCATCGCACCTGGACACATCGTCGATTCACGACTTTTAGCGCTACCAGAGCTCGGGGATGCTCTTGAGCACTCTGCATTCGAACGGGCAGTCAAATTCCATGTTCAACCAACCTTTACCGCCCCAGACGCTGCCGAATCTCGATCTGAGTATCTTGCTAGGCTGGGATTATGCTGGATATCCGTCGGGAAGCTTCTCCTCGATCTTTTCATTCCAGATGCACCTATCAACCCCGCTGCTGTTCAAAGCCACATTTTTGGATTCTGGTCGCGACATGCAGCTTCTCTTTCTAAGGAGCTTGCTCTCCATTCTGAATTTGAGGAGCTGGTATCAGGGAACTCCAAAAATGGGGTAACGGTACACCTTCAGACAACTCTAGCTGCTGCACAAGAAAATCTCACCAATGGACCTCCTCCTGTTCCCCTTCGCGATGTGTCCAGGCTACAGATGTTCTGGTCAGAGGTCATGCAATTCCAGAATCACGTTCTCAGTTCTCAAAAGCTAGAAACGTTGATTTCGCTCTTGAAGGCCGGGGAAGATTCAGCTAGCCTCATGGAGCAGGTTGTGCAGACTTCCATGAAGGGATTCATGCAGCGCTTGCAAACCGTTTACAAGGAATTTGATGATATCACATTCCCCATCCTTTATGCTCTACTCCATCTTCAAACTGGTTTATGAATCCTGAAGCAATCCTCCTCCCCTCGCCATCCAGCTAACTCTACGGCGACCGCACTTCTTGCATTTCCAGCAATCCGATCAGCCCAAAAGTTGATTGCACAGGAGAATGAAAATGGATTGGGCTCATTCCAGCGCCTTTTGTTGAACATTACCGCTGTTTCGCTGGAGATTGCCACTGGAATTGACATCTATTGTCATCTTACGCTTCTCGAGAATATGTACGAGCAAGCCTTCCGTCTTTGGAATATTGACCGGAAGAAGGAGGAAGAAAAGCAAAAGGCATCGGAATCCCTGTATCGCCAAAATCGCACCACTCATGACATGGAAAGTGACGCAGATGCTGAAGAAAGGGAGTTTGTGGAACTTTTCCCTTCTTTTGAGTCTGTTTCATCCAGTGAAACGCCAGATATTCCGAACAGCTCTTCTTTGACTTTCCAAGTCTCCGAACCAGAATTAAAACATTTTGTGTCTCTGCATCATGTTCTGTTTTCTGGAAAGGATTTGACAAGGTCTTGGTATCGCTCAATTCAGCTCTCAGCGCTTCCAGACTTTTTAGACTCTCCGGGCCTTGCGTTCACGGACACCTTGGATTACAGCGCACTTCCTCTGTGCATATCGCTTTTAGCCGATCGAACTGTCGAAATGCAGCAACCTCTTAGCTCGCAGCATGTGCCTTACAACTTCTATATGGATGTGAACATACAAGAGACTCGAAATCTGCAGAACTCGTAACGAAAATGAAAGAGCGTCTTTGCACCCTCATTCGAGAGTGGCCAGATCAAATGGTCCTCCAGCACTTGAAAGAGCGCTGCCATGCCATTCTGACACTAGATCTGCGTAGCCCTGTTGCAGAGGTTCTTTCCGCCCTAGAGCTGCTGCTGCTTCATACAGAGGACTGGGAAGGCTATGCGAACAGAGAAAATAGTCTCCGTGATAACCACTCAAGCATCATCGAACTCATTGTCAATTGGAGACGTTTGGAACTGAGCTGTTGGCAAACCTTGCTCGAAGCGGAGACGAAAGCATTTGAAGGCGGAGTTTCCTCTTGGTGGTTTCATCTTTACAATGCTATCGTACGCGGCCCTCTCGATCTCATGCAACAAAATCTAGACGACGCGATTGAGATGAGCGAGGACTTTGGAGAGAGATATCGATGGAAGATGTACCGGATGATGGAAAGGACGAGGAGGGGTCGGACAACGAAAGCAACGCAGATCCAGAGGAGCAAATTGGCAACTTGGACGATTCCGATCCCGCTGCGGTTGACGAGAAGTGTTGGGGTGACGAGAAAGGTCCAGATGACGGAGACGATAAAGTGAGCAAGGATAGTTCAACTCAGAAGAGCAGGGAGTCGGAGGTAGTCGGGAAAGAAGGGGATAAGAAGCCGGAAGCTGAGAAGGATACCTCCGAATCGAAGGACGAACCCCAATCGCAACCTGATGTTGAGGAGGAGGATGCACCTGCAGGAGGCGGAAGGCGAAGACTCTAGTCATCCTGATGTGAATGGTGCTCCGATGGATGAACACGTACCTGAAGCAGACACGTTGGAGCTGCCCGACGATATAAATATGGATACGGGAGATGCAGGCGACGAGGCCGATAAGATGGACGTCGAGGAAGATGAAAAGGATGAGGGAATGGTCGATTCGGAGGAGCCCATAACGGAATCGGTAGATGAACAGCCAGGACGCGATTTCGAGTCTCCGCCGCCAATGGAACAAGATGAGTCTGAATCCACAGATGGGAAGGATCTACCTGATCAGACGGAACAAGCTTCAAAATGATCAAAATGGCGATGAAGAGGAAAAGGAACATAGTGCTGTTATATACAATATAGTAGTGTACAATTGATTTTATTTATATTAACTAAACCCGTATTCACATCGAAATAGCCCTAAGAAGAACGCGTCGAACGCGTCTCAAAATCTCCTGTCGCGTTCCGTTGAACTGTGAATTTTTCGCGATGGCGCTTGCCACCTGAGATAATTGGGTTAAAAAACGAAACCCAAAATGAAATCACTTACAAGTCAAACAAACTCGTTTTGGTCTATCGAGGCAGCGCATCTCTAATAGGATATGCGCGATCGCCTCTGTTGCCCGTTAAGTAAAAAATGACATACGATATAAGAGAAACTCACCCGCGCGATGAGAATTCGGACACGGCATATCGGATCGTACCACACCCTAAGTGGATTGTAGCAATCCGTGTTCCACTGCTCGTTTACGCTGACGAAGGATTCACCGTTGTCCCGACCTTCACCATGTAATCCGTCTCGAAAAACGGATACAGGAATCCGGGACCGTCTGCAGCAGATATCGGCCTTGCCTTGAGTACCTCCAGGCGTCGCTTAAGAAATTCGCGGCTGCGCTTCATCGAAGGTCGTAAGGATCGAGTTGGATTGGAGTTGGAGAGAAATGGGTGAATCGGAAGGGGAATGAATCGGAGGTAAAGGACTCGGCAATGGAATAAGTTTGAGTGGTGTGGCGTGAATAGACGGTAAGAAACAGAAGCTACCACGATGAATAAGAGGGGAAGATCGAGTTGGAGAGTGAAAGTGGGGCAAATCGGAAGGCAATGGATTCGGCGTGATGAAATTGGCTGAGTGGTGTGGCGTGAAGTCGATGGTACGCAAGGAAAGCTACCGTGATAATAAGATGGAAGGATATGACTGAGATGAGTTGGCAGGGAAGAGATGAGTCAGGAGAGAGATCAGAGGCAGACAACTTTCAAGCTCAAGAGTGCTGAGAACATTCTTCATCCACTCTTCATCATCGATCAGGTCTCAACTATCATTCCTGGACACACAATGACTCATACTCTCAATTCATTTAGTGCGAGAACATCTAGTATTGAAAAAGCCTCATGCATCAAATTATTGCGATTCAACGCTTTGACATTCTCTATATTAAGCATAAGTATTATAAATTGCAGAAAAAGCGCATGGAGGGGAGGTAGTGGATAATTACTACCTCCCCAGATTTCAAAACGAAACTCGGGAGGTGGTAATTATCTACTAACTCCCCTCCTATACACTATTACTTACTATCAGCATTTATTTGGTGGAATGTATTTTATTTATACGGGTGTAACGGTTCCTGACGACCGGCGGATATATTCTAAATGTTCGGCGTATCTAGTTTGGCGTCATACAGTTAGTAAGATATCTGTCAATAATTAATATTTTCTACTCTTTATTACTTTTCGAATGTTTGATGGTCCAAAACGTACTAAAACTATCGAACGCTGGAGAGAGGTAATGTAGCGATGTCACTTGAATGAGACTTATATTGGTACCCATCACTTGTGTTGGATTGGGTGTGCTCGTGATGCATGCATGGTCTTTAATGGTTTGACGCAGGATGCAGTCGCGTCTCCGATGCAGACACGGTTGCGTCTCCGCCGTGACGCAGTAGCGTTCTGTCAGTTATACTGAATTATCGAAATTCATTGCATTTCTCAGGGGCTCCGAAAGGGTTGTAGAAATATCATGTATCGGTGAATACTTCAATTACAATGATACTTAATGTATCGACTAGTTATTATAGCTGACTGACACGAAGACTTTCATTTCAGCTTTCCTCTATCTTGAAAAAATTTAAATCAGTATTATTTTCACTTCTTTCGATACGACTTAAATCAGCCAGCCTTTCTTATCACCCGATTGATGTACTGATTTAAGATCTTTTAATCATGCTTTGATGTTGTTTAAATGTAAAATATCATTCAATTTATCTACGGTACAGAAAGGTCGACTGAATAGTCGCATATCAGCACGCTTTTCTGCTCGGCAGAAATTTGTCCATTTTCGGCGTGACACTGCAGCTTACTCTTCTGGAACCATAACATACGGATGTTACGCTTTCTGTGGTTTCTTCCTTCTTTCACCTCAAAAATCGCATTCAAACAACGAAAACGCTGGTTTTTCATCTTTCCTGATCTGAACGTCCAAACCAAAGGCAGCTACAGAGTCGAGTTGAGTTTGAATGTATGTGTTTATTCTTTGGTATTCATTATTTCCTAACGTCGCGTTTGCCTATCCAGCATGAGTATGTAAATCTATATTCTATGTCTCATTCTGTGTTTATACTATTTCCTGGCATGGAGGGTGCGTTGCTGTTTCTTTTTTTTTTCGCTACCATATCCAACTCGTCTTTCAGCCAGTCCTTTGGGCATGGGATGGCAATGTATCACTCGTATCTCAGTAGCTTCAGCATCCGCGCCTTCTTCTTCGTTTGGGTTTGGTCCAAGTTCGGCGCAGATTCCTCCTGGTACATCGCTTGCTGGCTCATTCAACAACTCAGCCAATTCTAGGTCATGTGGGACGTTGAACAACGGTAAGGATCCGCCGTGGAGGATAGCGAGAGAGAGAGACGTCTTGTTATCGGATACAAGATGGGCGGAACTACATCCTTCTCTAGGTACGCGTTGCCTTCAACGTATCCCTAGCCACTAACCTCTATACTTAGTGCCCTCTTCAACCTCTACCTCTCAAATACGTGGAACAGTTCTCGAACACTCCATCTTCCAGGCCTTGGAGGCTTCACGTCTGTCCTGTGTTCCCGACAGCCCCGTTCTTCCTCCCAAAGGCGTTCGTTACACATGCTGTCCAGGAGGCTACGAGATCTTTGCGCAACGCTTTTGCAGTTAGGCTCCGCCCGGTCTACTTGCAGCTCAAATACGTCTTGGACGAGAGCGACCCTGCGCATGCCAATGTGTTGAATAATATCAAGAGGAAGTTTAGGGAGGAGACCTTTACGAGGGAAAGTATGAGCAGGTTGTTCATACTCATTCGGAGCTGGTAAGTCTGCTAGTATTCTGTCATCATACAGGTATTTATTGTCTTTGCAGATTCGAATGCCAACTTTGCCATGGTTCATTACTCCGCATCTGACCATGCAACCGAATCGATGTATGTATACATTCTTTTATTCAATGTGTATCTCTAACCGGTGTGCTATCCAGGCCCGCCCTCTCTTATCAATGCCTTCAAACTATCCAACCCCTCTCCGACGAGGAGCTCTACGACAAAATCCGCCGCACGGTACCCAACAAACACTCCCTCCAAGTCCTCGAATCCTTCCTAATATTCAATAAACACATACCTCAAAACCAATTTCTACCAACCTACAAAGGTCGCTTTATCATTTTGCTTGGATCCGGGTTTTTACCCGAGGTCGAATATCCAAAAAAGCCATTTGCGATGTTTTTCGTTATTGGGAATGAGTCTAGAGAGTTCCATTTCAGGTTTAAGGATGTGGCGAGGGGAGGGATTAGGATTGTGATGAGTAGGAATAAGGAGATGTATTCGATTAATCAGAGGATGCTGTAGGTGTCTCGCTCTCTCTCTCTCTTTGGATGTACATACACTGACGACGACGACGTGTTTAGGTTTGACGAAAATTACAACCTGGCTTCGACCCAGTCGTTGAAGAATAAAGATGTTCCGGAGGGGGGTGCCAAGGGTACGATATTGCCTTCGATCGGGGCTACGCCGAGGTTGTGTTTTGAGAAATATGTTGATGTATGTGTACTCGCTTATCTATATGTGCTCCACTCACTAATCTACGTTATTATAGGCGATCGTCGACCTGCTAATCCCAGGTAAAACACCTGGAATCAAGGAGACGCTGGTCGACTTGTACGAAAAGCCAGAGTTGTTGTTCTTTGGTCCTGATGGTTCGTCGATACTTTTGTTCCCTGCTCTCGCCTTCTGCTCATGTCTGTTATGCAGAAGGTACAGCGGATATAATGGACTGGGCTGCTCTCCACGCCCGCGACCGAGGCGCCGAGACATGGTGCAAGTCCTTCACCACTGGAAAGAGTGCCGAGACACTCGGTGGAGTCCCGCACGACACGTATGGTATGACTTCGCTGAGTATCAGGCAGTATGTGTTGGGTATCTATAAGCAGTTGGGGCTGAAGGAGAAGAAGATTACAAAAGTGCAGACGAGTGGACCGGATGGGGATCTTGGATCGAGTAAGTATATGTTCTTCTTTGGCTTGTTACCCCGAGCTAAAGTTTATCTCTCTTATAGACGAAATCCTACTCAGCTCCGACAAAACTGTTGCCATCATCGGTGTCCTTGCTGACCCCACTGGACTCGATCGCGAAGAACTCGTTCGTCTGGCGAAAAAGCGTTTGACCATCGCGCACTTTGATAGGACGAGGTTGAGCAAGGATGGGTATTTGGTGAAGATTGAGGAGCAGGATATCAAGTTGCCTTGTACGTTGTTCAAGTGTTTCCTTTTAGGAGCAAAGGCTGATATGCTATGGGCAGCGGGCGAGATCGTTCTCGATGGAACTGATTTCCGTATTGGTGCTCATTTGAGGTTTAAAGCCGACTTGTTCGTTCCTTGTGGTGGACGGTATGTGTTCAAAGATTCGAGTACCAACAAGGGTTAGTTGGTTTCGTTTCTCCTCTCGAGTTGCAAAAACTTATTCATTCATGCGCGTTTGTTCAGGTGGTGTAACGAGTTCTTCCCTGGAAGTCCTAGCCGGTCTCGCTCTTTCAACGCAAGAATATGTCGACTTGATGATCTTCAAAGACGGCAAACCTTCCGATTTCTACCAGAGCTACGTCAAGGATATCCAAGAAAAGATCACCAAAAACGCTGCTGCTGAATTCCACTGCCTGTGGAAAGAGCACACGCCTTTGCAGGGAGCCAAACCGCGCACGACCTTCTCGGATGAGCTGTCGTCGACGTTGAACAACCTCCAGGCTGAATTGGAGAGTTCGGATCTGTTTGAGTATGTTCCGAGGGAATGGGGTGATAAGGAGGGCGATACCCAAGGCGTTGGTTGAGAAGGTTGGGTTGGAGACGTTGTTGAAGCGGTTGCCGGAGGCGTATCAGAGGGCATTGTTCTCTAGTTGGGTTGCGTCGCATTTTGTGAGTGATCTTTTTGTGAACGAATTAGTGTTTACTGATGTGATATTGTTTTTTTAGATTTATAAATACGGCGTTAACGCTTCGAGTGTAGACTTTTTCCATTTCGCTAGGGATCTTTCCAAGTAAAGTAGGAGCGGGCGGGGCGCACAGTAGTCGTATAAAAATCGAATGGGAATGAATGTTCAATGGGTGTAGTGGAACATACATACAGATATTATACTTTATAATGACTGAGATTCTGAATGGACATGGGATACTCCTTCTTTACTACTGACTGTTGGGAAGCTATTCGTGAGATGTTTGTACGCTGCAATTGTGAATGTTCTTGATGACAAAGGCCAAAGCGCTCCCTAACACCTTCAAGCGCCCAAATCGTTCTTGCTTCCGACATCAAATGGCAGTGGAATCTCTGCCCAACGAGCTCATAGATTGTATCCTCGACAACCTTTCCTGCAATAAAATTGCTCTCTCAAACTGTTCTCTTGTTGAAAAAGCTTGGGTTCTCCCCTCTCAGCGTCGCATTTTCGAAAAGCTCGGGCTGAATGGCCATGCAGACTCTCTAGTCAAAACAGAGCGGCTCATTGCGATATTCGATGAGAAACCGCACCTAGCATCCAGTGTTCGGCTTCTGAACTTGTGGAGCTTCAATAATGTAGAAGGGCCGGAAAAAGAAATGCTTCATGCTCGGATTGCTGAAGGAGTTATCCAGCGACTATCTAAAGTGGAGACGATAGAACTCGACTATGTCTACTGGCCAATACTGTATCCTTTACTCAGAACGGCACTGTCTGACGCGTTCCAAGCTCATTCCCTCACTCGAATCGCAATCACTGGGTGTTCCTTCCACACATTTGCCGACCTGGCTTCTCTGTTGAGCCATGCGACGTACTTGAAGGCGTTGACAATCAGGCTTCTGAATTGTGGTAGAAGGAATGAGCCAACCGCTTCGGATTTCGCTATCCCTCGGTCAATAAAACTTGACGAATTTGCGACCGACGATACTGATACCTTCACTCCTTGGTTCAAAGAAGAATTGTGCCCAATTGCGATTCGATATCTGCGATTTTTGCGTATGCGTATCTTTGGTCGGAACCCGACAACGATTTACCAGTCCGTAGCTTTCATAGTCCGGCATGCTGGTTTTAGTCTTACAAAGTTGGAGCTGGAATACCAAAATGGACTTGGAGGTGTGCTTACCTGTCTATGCCGTCAAGTGATTCCATAACCTTCCTTTTCTAGACTCGGGTCTCATTCATCTTGGACACATACCGAATTTGGATAGTTTTGTGCTGGATATCTGCAAATCCCGAGCTGGAACAGACATCCTCATTCCTTGGATTCGGTCGTTCTTTGAACCTCTTCTGAATCTGGATGGGCATACACACCCCTTACGCCATTTTACTCTGGTCATAAATATCGACTTCGACGAGTCTGATCCTGATCAATGGGAGTGGGAATGGGACCAATATGCTGTCCTCAATCGGTTGTTTGCACAGCCAGTGTTTGCTCCACTCGGCTGGTGACTATTGTGGTGAAGGGGTCGCACCAGCTATTAATACCGACTGAGATACTTGGTTGGAAACTTCCATTTTTGAAGGGATCGCCCAAGCTCAAAGTTGATCTTCAGCCTTGGAGAGACTAGTGGATCTTTGGACCAGGTTGCTTGAAAGGCATAGATACATAACTGGTATTTCATTTAAAGGATACACTGTTTCTAACAAAAAATTTCTGTGCCTCATTGTGGCCATAACGTACCCTGGCTCTATCTATCCAAATATTCTTCTTTTTGCGCTCAAGGAGAGGATGCGAGTCATTTGCGCGATTTGCCTTGTTTCGCTCAGGCTGGAGCGAGCCTTCTCGTTCGTTAACTTTCCATTAAATATCAGGTTCTGCCATCCATTATCTATGGTCAATCATGTCAAACGACATGGTCACAATCCAGCTGCCGGTGGTGGCTTCGCAGTAAATGCGTTCAAATTGTCTGAATCTAAGTGAATTAAGATCAGACTAAAATACACTTTTTACTGAGGTCAGAGTGTATCATGGGACACAAGTTGCGTTCGCTAATCCAACAGTTATGGGATTGGTGTGGAGGAGCTAGGATTCCACAACATTTTTATACCAGATTTTATTCTAACAACCGAAATATTTCAGACTGTCGCGTCAATCCGTTATGCCATCGCAGCGGCCAGGATTTCGGAAAATATGGGTGTGCCAAAACCAGCTAATCAAGTCAATCTTGTCAGTAAATCTTGCAAGAAGCGCTTCAAAAACTTACTCAGTGCATCCCACCCAACCGCTGCGTCGAAAGCCACCTAGTCAAAGGTCAATATACTTGTAGAAATAATTCAAGAACTGAAACTCACCGACGAGGCTGGACAAACAAAACCTGAGTTGTGCCCAATAGTAATATCAGTGAATGCCGTCGACGCTGTGGAATAGATGAACGGATTCAGGAATCCGAGAACAGGTTTTCCTGCAGCAATGAGCCGGTCGTTGATCAGGGCAATTATTGCAGCGAACGTAGGTGACGATGCGCTAGTGCCTCCAACAAGACCTACTTCTCCGCCAGATACGATCTCAAAATTCCAGCCTTGCACAGAGGGTGAAAACCCTGTAAGAAAAGAAAATGGTCGACATGCCTTGCACAGATGCATCAGGGTAGGCCCGTCCAGATTTGTTGAAGGTCCCTGCAAAGTCGGATGGGATGGTCTTGAGGAAACTGGCGACTGCAGCGGTCTGGTAGGACGGAGCGGGAAGAAGTTGGAAAACCCGCCGCCAGTGAAGTTGATAGCTTTCTCAGGTCCGAAGCCCTGTGTAGATCCTACGGCTGTTACAAAAGGACATGTACCAGGGAACACGGGCATGAATGTGTTGTCATCGCAGACGGAGAGAGAATCGTGGCCTCCGCGTACACCACCCTAAATGTATGTAAATGTAAAGTCAGAGGAGGAAAGAATCAACGCATGAACTGACATCGCCCGATGCAAACATCACAGATATACCCCGGTGAACCCAGCGCCATGTAGCCGTTACATATCTTGCTGTGGAAAAGAAGAAATTTAAATATATTAAAAAAGCAGACAGCTGAAAGACCAACGTTGCCATGCTGATTCCAAAGTCTGCTTCATTATCGGCGTAAGATGTTGTCATGACTGAAGGTGGTGTGGCAACGCCGTCGAGGAAAGTAGTGGTGTCCAGCAAGGACGTGCCAAAGTCATCCCCACCGACTGATAAGAACTCGAATGGGGACTTCTGTCGCAACACCTGATTTGGGGCTCAGCAAAAAACAAAAACAACAAAAAATCTAATCCAAAGAGCACCAACCCGTCGTGTACTGTATATCCAAGTTCGCCTCGGTTCCTGCGTCACTAGCTTTCTGCGTATTAATTCCACCATCTGTACTCAACAGGGTGAATGTGGTTGTGGATGGAATATCGGGACGCAAGAGTTTGAGGAATTCCTAGTCACATTGGTCATTATCAGCGGTCTCACACACGAGCTCACAAAATCACGAACCGAAAGGTCCGCAGTCTGTGCAAATTCGTCTTCATAGGCAGTAACGAGGAGGGAATTGGTCTTTTCCGTAGCTGGGGTCGCTGGGATCCCATAGAGCTCTTGTAAACATGTCGGAGTCACGATACCACTTGGAAGGCTTGAGTTGCAGGATGCGGCGACGGCACGTCTGTCAAGGCTGATGGAGCTGGCAGGAGCTAGGCGAGTATTGGGCCCTATAAACTGGGTAGTGGGATGGATTACATCGATGTGTCCAACCAGCTCGGACGGCAGAGAGACGGAGAGTGTACGCGTGATCGTATTCGACATATCAGGGTGCGTGAATACTTCAAACTGGGTAGCAAAGAGCTGGTTTGCCTGTGAGACTGGGAGCGTGATAGATACCCAATCACCGTTGGGAGAGATCACGGTGGGCTCGAGACCGTTCGCAGATGCGAAGGCAGAAAAGGCAGAAACCGTCTCCGAAGAAGGTTGGACAAAGGATTTGACCTTCAAAATTTATATATCTCGTCAGCCATGTATACGTGCAAATGGTTAGACAAATTAATGAACCTCCTCCATTGACAACCACTGTCTGAACTCAGGACTCCCTGGCGTAGAAAGGGACATCAGTTTTTCCTCCAGACCGGCGATATTGTTGGACGTCAAAGCAACACGAAGGGTGAGCATATCATTAGCAGGTGCAACACCTTGGCTGACGAATCCAGCTGGAGCAGATGTACGGCTTTCGTGTACAACCATACCTGCAGAAGCCATAGCTATGATTGAGAGGAGAGTCAGGAGCTTGCAGAGAGCCATGATCGCGATGCTGAGGGGGAAAGAGGGCGATGAACCTGGGTAACAGTCTACTACAAATTGAGTTTATAAACCCATCCAAAGTCAGGTGAAGAAGACGCCGCGCTGCAAGCTATCTATACCGAAATCATACCGCAATTGACCCCCCTCCATATGTCTTTCTCATATGCTAGCCAGGTCCAAGATCTTATCGGTGAGAGTTAGCTGAACATTCTCTCAGGAGGTACTGCCATGTTGATATTCGCCCACGCCGGTAAAAGACTGCCGCAAGGGAACAGAACTAAAGGAGCATGAGTGGACCACAACAGCGACGACCGTATAAGGAGCAGGAGCAGCACGCACAGATGTCATGGGTTTGCTGCAGGTAGTTGGGAGGGAACGAGCAACCGGGAGGTATGTAAAGGAAGAATGATAAGAAGGAAAATCGTTCTTTGCGAACGAGCAATCATTAGTGCGAGTATGACCTACACAAATGTTCTACCGGCAAGCTTCGACTGGAACTTGATTTATGGGTGGACACGCACCATTGTTTGAGGGAAAATATAGTGATGTTTTTGGAGCAAACTGGTAACGAAATTCTTTCGTTGGTTGTTTTCGACGAGAACCTGAAGAATTCCGTAGAGGGACAACTTCAAATGGCAGCTTCTTTCACTTTTACTCTCACATGACGTCCGGTGACTTGTTCAACAGGAATTCGCAGCAAAGGTGAGTTGTAGACTGGATCAAATCTCGATTAAAATTTATTGTATTTTGTAGGGCTTTATTCCACAAGAACTAGTGGCCAACGAAGGCAACTGGTTTTACAAGAATCTTGGCATTGACGACACTTATTTCAGCGACAATTCTCAAGCAGTCATCTGTGACCGCTATTTGGCACCAAAAATGCTCGCGTATACGAAACACGATCCGAGCAAGCTTGTTATCGATCTCGAGAAGATTGAAGAGAACGGAAATGGCGCGACTTTTATTCATACCAGTCCCCCTGGTATCACTACTACCGAGGGCCCTGGCGCTACGTGCGAGTCGAGGTGAGCCCAGGTTCTATACAGCATTTCCAATGTTTCTCAACTTGAATCTAGAATTGACACCTTGTTCCTCGATAACTCAAAGCCCAAGCAGACTCGAGACTTCTGTGCCACTGGGTCCATCTCCGCGACTGCTTCTCAGTGAGAAGCAGCTCAAATGCTATCTCATCAACAAGGGTCTTTCAGACAGCCCTGCCATAAAGGACACAGAGGGCAGGACCGTGTCTGACAAGTCCTTCTTGGAAAAGGCCAACGAGAAAAGGTATGAAAGAGCATCGTTCGCTCCCTCGTTTAGCAATTCTAGATCATGTGGAGCGCTGAGCAACGGTACGGTCCCGTCATGGAGGTTTTCGAAGTCGAAGGCTCGAGAGGTTATCGGATACAAGATGGGCGGAACTACCACCTTGTTTAGGTACGTACGCGTCATTGTCCACCTATCTCCATCTACTAACCTCAATACCAGTGCCCTCTCCAACCTCTACCACTTTTACTCTCTTTATTCTGCTCGCAAATACGTGGAACAGTTCTCTAACGGCATCACCATCATCTCTTTGTACCTCAACGCCGTTCCAAACTCCAACGCCCCGCCGATCGAACACTCCATCTTCCAGGTCATGAAGGAGGCTTCGCTTCTGTTCTGTCTTCCCGAAACCCCATTCTTCCTCCCAAAGGCCCCAGGTACGCATGCTGTCCAGGAAGCTATGTACGCTTGTGAGAATCCCTTCTCTCTTCTTTGCATATCGCTGTGCTGACAATTTTATCTCGTTAGACTGCGGCTGGATCTTTGCACAACACTTTTGCAACAGGCTTGACCTGGCCTACTTGCAGCTCAAAAACGTCTTGGACGAGAATGACCCTGCGCATGCCGAGGTGTTGAACAATATCAAGAGGAGGTTTAGGGAGGAGACGTTTACGAGGGCATTCCAGTCTACCAGGAAAAGTAACTAGTTAGATAGTCCAAAGTGTAACAATCCAGTAACTAATATGATCAAAATCCACAGGAAATCCAGGGCCCTGGAATCCATACGCCCTGCCTGGAATCCATACGGCTAGGACCTCTGGCACCCTTTGGATATGGATTCCATGCACTAGTAAATATAGTAGTGCATGGATTCCATACATGTTGCATGGAATCCATGCACTAGTAAAATAGTAGTATGATCATGCATGTGCATGATCCATACATGTGCATGGATTCATACATGTTGCATGGATCATGCACTAGTAAAAATAGTGCATGGATTCATACATGTTGCATGGAATCCATGCACTAGTAAAAATAGTAGTGTATGGATATCCATGCACTAGTAAAAATAGTAGTTGTATGGATTCCATGCACTAGTAAAAATAGTATTGTATGGATTCCATGCACTAGTAAAAATAGTAGTGCATGGATTCCATGCATGTCGCATGGATTCCATACATGCTGCATGGATTCCATACATGTTGCATGGAATCCATGCACTAGTAAAAATAGTAGTGTATGGATTCCATGCATGTTGCATGGATTCCATACATGTTGCATGGAATCCATGCACTAGTAAAAATAGTAGTGCATGGATTCCATGCATGTCGCATGGATTCCATACATGCTGCATGGATTCCATACATGTTGCATGGAATCCATGCACTAGTAAAAATAGTAGTGCATGGATTCCATACATGTTGCATGGAATCCATGCACTAGAAAAAATAGTAGTGTATGGATTCCATGCACTAGTAAAAATAGTAGTGCATGGATTCCATACATGTTGCATGGAATCCATGCACTAGTAAAAATAGTAGTGTATGGATTCCATGCATGTTGCATGGAATCCATGCACTAGAAAAAATAGTAGTGTATGGATTCCATGCATGTCGCATGGATTCCATGCATGTCGCATGGATTCCATACATGTTGCATGGAATCCATGCACTAGTAAAAATAGTAGTGCATGGATTCCATGCACTAGTAAAAATAGTAGTGTATGGATTCCATGCACTAGTAAAAATAGTAGTGTATGGATTCCATGTACAAGTAAATATAGTAGTGCATGCGAAGTATAGTAATAGTCATGTGACACTGTCACACAGTACAAATTGAAATTGGTGAAATAGCGATTGATAGTTACAGTGATGACTTTCTCATCTACACCTAGCAACCTACCTCTGCTGATCCCATCAGCCTGTATGTGACACTGTCACACAAACTACAAATTAAACTTTTGATTGCAATGAGGATGAATTCCAGAAGGAGAGTTACGGTTAAGGTATACTGTATATGTAGTGTGACAGTGTCACATGTGTCACATGAAAACATTCAGGCATGAGGTGCCATAATCAGTTAAGGTATACCATATATGTAGTGTGACAGTGTCACATGTGTTACATGACCTTATTCGGGCATGATGTGCCATAATCAGTGGGAGGTGGGAAAACAATCCCTAAATATTTTCATGATTTTTATGATTTTTCCGAGATTTATCAAGCTCAATTCCCGTTATTTGGCAGGAAAATACACACCCAAAAGTGCTGGTGGGCGGGATAACAATACCCAAATGTTTTCACTATTTTTCATGATTTTTCCAGAATTTATCAAGCTCAATTCCCAATGTTCTGCAGTAAAATGAGCACCCATATGTTCCCATATGCACCAGGGGGGGGCGGAACAACAGTACTTAAGGTCATACTAGTAAGTAGGCTAATGGTTGTACTGGTACCAATAAGTCGTACAAGTAACTAACCTAATGGTGGTACTAGTACTAACAACTCGGACTAGTGACTAATCTAATGGTTGTACTAGTACTAATAACTCAGACTAGTAACTAATCTAATAGTGGTACTAGTACTAACAACTTGGACTAGTAACTAATCTAATGGTTGTACCAGTACTAATAACTCGGACTAGTAACTAATCTAATGGTTGTACTAGTATTAATAACTTGGACTAGTAACTAATCTAATAGTGGTACTAGTACTAACAACTTGGACTAGTAACTAATCTAATGGTTGTACCAGTACTAATAACTCGGACTAGTAACTAATCTAATGGTGGTACTAGTACTAACAACTTGGTCTAGTAACTAATCTAATGGTGGTACTAGTACTAACAACTCGGACTAGTAACTAATCTAATGGTGGTACTAGTACTAACAACTCGGACTAGTAACTAATCTAATGGTTGAACCAGTGCCAATAAGTTGTACTAGTAACTAATCTAATGGTTGAACTAGTACTAATAAGTCATACTAGTAACGAATCTAATGCTTATAATGGTACTAATAACTCGTACTAGTAACTAACCTAATGGTGGTACTAGTACTGATAACTCGGACTAGTAACTAATCTAGTGGTTGAACTAGTACTAAAGCAACATGCATGGAATCCATACACTACTATATTTACTAGTGCATGGAATCCATGCGACATGCATGGAATCCATAGGCTACTATATTTACTAGTGCATGGAATCCATGCGACATGCATGGAATCCATACACTACTATTTTTACTAGTGCATGGATTCCATGTGACATGTATGGAATCCATGCAACATGTATGGAATCCATGCAACATGTATGGAATCCATACACTACTGTTTTTACTAGTGCATGGATTCCATGCGACATGTATGGAATCCATGCACTACTATTTTTACTAGTGCATGGATTCCATGCAACATGTATGGAATCCATGCACTACTATTTTTACTAGTGCATGGATTCCACACAACATGTATGGAATCCATGCAACATGTATGGAATCCATACACTACTGTTTTTACTAGTGCATGGATTCCATGCGACATGTATGGAATCCATGCACTACTATTTTTACTAGTGCATGGATTCCACACAACATGTATGGAATCCATGCAACATGTATGGAATCCATGCAGCATGTATGGAATCCATGCGACATGCATGGAATCCATACACTACTATTTTTACTAGTGCATGGAATCCATGCAACATGCATGGAATCCATACACTACTATTTTTACTAGTGCATGGATTCCATGCGACATGTATGGAATCCATGCACTACTATTTTTACTAGTGCATGGATTCCATGCAATATGTATGGAATCCATGCAACATGCATGGAATCCATACACTACTATTTTTACTAGTGCATGGATTCCATGCAACATGTATGGAATCCATGCAATATGTATGGAATCCATGCAACATGCATGGAATCCATACACTACTATTTTTACTAGTGCATGGATTCCATGCAACATGTATGGAATCCATACACTACTATTTTTACTAGTGCATGAATTCCATGTGACATGCATGGAATCCATACACTACTATTTTTACTAGTGCATGGATTCCATGTGACATGCATGGAATCCATACACTACTATTTTTACTAGTGCATGGATTCCATGCAACATGTATGGAATCCATGCACTACTATTTTTACTAGTGCATGGATTCCATGCAACATGTATGGAATCCATGCACTACTATTTTTACTAGTGCATAGATTCCACGCAACATGTATGGAATCCATACACTACTATTTTTACTAGTGCATGGATTCCATGCAACATGTATGGAATCCATGCACTACTATTTTTACTAGTGCATGGATTCCATGCAACATGTATGGAATCCATGCAGCATGTATGGAATCCATGCAACATGCATGGAATCCATACACTACTATTTTTACTAGTGCATGGATTCCATGCAACATGTATGGAATCCATGCAATATGTATGGAATCCATGCAACATGCATGGAATCCATACACTACTATTTTTACTAGTGCATGGATTCCTTGCAACATGTATGGAATCCATGCAATATGTATGGAATCCATGCAACATGCATGGAATCCATACACTACTATTTTTACTAGTGCATGGATTCCATACACTACTATTTTTACTAGTGCATGGATTCCATACACTCTAGTCATGGATTCCATGCAACATGTATGGAATCCATGCACTACTATTTTTACTAGTACATGGATTCCATGCAACATGTATGGAATCCATGCAACATGCATGGAATCCATACACTACTATTTTTACTAGTGCATGGATTCCATGCAACATGTATGGATTCCATGCAACATGTATGGAATCCATGCACTACTATATTTACTAGTGCATGGAATCCATATCCAAAGGGTGCCAGAGGTCCTAGCCGTATGGATTCCAGGCAGGGCGTATGGATTCCAGGGCCCTGGATTTCCTGTGGATTTTGATCATATTAGTTACTGGATTGTTACACTTTGGACTATCTAAGAAGATATAAAATGGGGCAGCCTGAAGTGACGAGGGAGAGTATTGAACAGGTTATTCATACTCATTCGGAGCTGGTAGGTCTGCGAGCGTTCCGTTATTGTACGGGTGCTCATTGGGTATCCAGATCCGACTTCTTTATGTCAACTTTGCCATGATTCACTACCCCGCTTCTGACCATGCTACCAAATGATGTATGTATGCATCCCGTTTTCCTGTGTGTCTCTAACCGGTGTGCTATCCAGGCCCACCCTCTCTTATCAACGACTCCAAACCATCCAACTCCTCTCCGACGAGGAGCTCTACGATAAAATCCACCGCACAGTCCCCAACAAGCACTCCCTCCAAGTCCTCGAATCCTTCCTGATCTTTAACAAACACATCCTCAAAACCAATTTCTACCAACCTACGAAAGTCGCCTTGTCCTTCCGCTTGGATCCAGGGTTCTTACCCGAGGTTGAGTATCCAAAGAAGCCGTTTGCGATGTTTTTTGTTATTGGGAATGAGTTTAGAGGGTTCCATATTAGGTTTAGGGATGTGGCGAGGGGAGGGATTAGGATTGTGATGAGTAGGAATAAAGAGATGTACTCGATTAATCAGAGGATGTTGTACGTGTTTCTCTCTCTCTCTCTCTCTCTCTTTGGATGTACATACGCTGACAACGACGTGTTTAGGTTTGACGAAAATTACAACTTGGCTTCGACCCAGTCGTTGAAGAATAAAGATATTCCCGAGGGAGGAGCCAAGGGTACGATATTGCCTTTGATCCGGTTCGTCAATACTGATCTCTTCCCTTCTAAAGTGCTCATTCATGTCTGTTGTGCAGAGGGTACGGCAGACATGATGGATTGGGCTGCACTCCACGCCCGCGACCGAGGCGCCGAAACATGGTGGAAGTTCTTTATCCTTGTAAAGATTGCTGATGCACTCGGTGGAGTTCCACATGACACATATGGTATGACTTCGCTGAGTATCAGGCAGTATGTGTTGGGTATCTATAAGCAGTTGGGGTTGAAGGAGAAGGAGATTACAAAAGTGCAGACAGGGGGACCGGATGGGGATCTTGGATCAAGTAAGTATACGTTCAGCTTTGGCTTGCTACCCCCGAGCTAACGTTTATCTCTCTTGTAGACGAAATCCTACTCAGCTCCGATAAAACCATTGCCATCATCAATGGAAGTGGTGTCCTTGCTACCCCACTGGACTCGATCGCGAAGAACTCGTTTGTCTGGCGAAAAAGCGTTTGACCGCCGCGCACTTTGATAGGACGAAGGTGAGCAAGGATGGGTACTTGGTGAAGGTTGAGGAGCAAGATGTCAAGTTGCCTTGTACGTTGTTCAAATCTTATTCACCCTATTCCGTCTGCTCCCATGCTATTTCCGTCTGCTCCCACCCTATTCTGTCTGCTTCCACCCTATTTCCATCCACATTTACTGTACTCCACCTGCATTATCCATATTTGGACACGCTACACCTTTTGGACCATCCCTTTACCCATACTCCATCCGCTTCCACTCACTTCTGGTCATTGGACCACAGTACCACCCAATTCCTTCTGATTATGTCATCGGGTGGCCCGTACACTGTTCTTTGCACCTCCGAGGCTTGTGCTGTTCCATACAACACCCATACTACTGTCCAGACCCACCTTACAGCATGGTTACCCCAGGTGGTCATGTTTGTTCTCCACTTACATCTAGGTGCAAGACGTTCGGGATACATTGGTTCAAGATCCATTTTGTGCACCAGGTCTCACAGAATCCCTGGGTAAGCTGTGTAAGGGGATCAAATTCAATTGCCTTAGGCCTTGCCCCCAGTGTGAGAGAGGGTGCTTCAACTGTGTCAAACAGTGTCTCTCTGAGTAAAGGAGACAGTGTTTGCCTGCCAATGTCATTGAACTCTATTGTTTCCACTTTAGGGAGATGCTAAATAACACCTTCAGCAATCTGAGCATAAACTCCTTTTTTTGGCCATGAGTCTAGATTGAACCTTTGGAAGCCAAGAAGGTGGACATTGGATGCTAGATGTGGTTTGTCATTGAATATTGCAATAAGCCACCTTGTTTTCCTTTGTGGAGATCTCATTAAATGGCTATCCAGCTTCATCAGCAAAACCTGTATCTTGCCAGAGCAGTCAGAGCATTGAATTGATGCTTTGGAGTGCTCTGGAGTGCTCTGACTGCTCTGGCTGCTCTGAAGCTGTAGGAGCAGAGGGAATTGATGGACAGCTGTCAGTTAAGTGACATAACCAACAGAACTAATGAAAATGCTGTAAACTGTCAGGATGTTGTATAAAAGCATTGCTGTTCATGAACTCAAGGGAGAACATTGCACTTGTGCTTTTCTTTTGCTTCCTTCCAGTGTTGCAACCTTGGGACAACTTTCTTTCCTCCCATGGTGGGCTCTTATCTATTTTGGCATTGATTGGCTGGTGTTTGGAGATGTCTGAGGGCTATGGAGGCAGAGGCAGACTCAGAGAGTGGGAAATGGGGAGGCAGAAATTGGGAAATATTCAAGCTGGCTGGAAGCAGTACTTAGTACTATATAGTATTATCTAGACTGCTGTGTTTCGGTAGTGTACAATAAATGATGCATATGAACTTACCACTTATTGCATGGGGCTCTAACCTAGAATTTGTCAAATGATGGGCAGTTTCCAGAGAGCTCCAGAGAGCTCCAGAGAACTCAATGGTCCTCCAGAGCACTCTGGAGCTACTACCCTTGCTCTGGCTGCTCTCTGAGTACTCTGGAGTGCTCTGGAGCACTCTAGAGCACATACAGGTTTTGCTGATGTTGATCTTTGCAAAATTGCAATGCTGAGAAGAGACAACCCAAGCTTGACCCAATCCTTTTCAACAAGAGAATAGTTTGAGAGAGCATTTTTATTGGAAGAGAGGTTGTCAAGGATACAATCTATGAGCTCATTGGGCAGTGGCATGATCATGATGGTCACAAGCAGGAATGGTTTAGGCGCTTGGAGTTGGTAGAGAGTGCTTTGGCCTGGCCTAAAGCAGTGCCTAGAATGTTGGTATAATTACTAGAATTATGAGGATTCTAGCGTTTATTCTGACATCTTCTAGAAGGCAGATCATCAAGCTACTTTTCATCTATTCATCATCCCATGAAGAAAGCCATGTGAACTGTAGCATTGTGGGAGATGGCACTGACAACCAGCTTCAAGGCTTTCCAGTAAGGAAGGAAGAAGGAAGTTTTATTACATGACATGGTCCACAATCTGAACACCGGAGGGTCCAAGACATATCCCAATGCAGCGCTAGCATCATTGGTCTTGGGACATTCACCTGAGAACAGACAACAAGCTTGCAGCTGATGAAGTCGCTGCTGTAGATTGCTGCCCCCTGAGAATGCCGTGACTATCTACGGTACAGGCATACTTACTTCTATCTAATTTTGGTTAGGATTTTTGAGCATGTCCAATTTCAAGAGCACCATAACTGGGTCCTCAAAGCTCACTGGCCAATGTCTGGCAACTGGAATACATGTAGCATGAACAGCAGGTATTGAAGAGCTTATATTTACACTCATCATTCAGAGCATACATAGTAAACAGTTTCAGCAGTAGATACATATTACATGTAGTATGAGTGCAATGAGGTATGATTCACACGCATAGGTTGTCTATGGCTGATGTATGTGATTGCCAGGGAGCGCGTCTTGCTTCTCACTCTCATGAAGAGCCGCTTCCTGCATTTGTGTGAGCACTGCCAGTAAACAGTTGCCTCTTGCACTTTTTTTTTTTTTTTTTTTTTTTTGGAATCCTGTTTATTTGCCTCTGCACAGGAACGTATGGTAGCAAATATCTGTACATAGACATGATTCTATCCAGCCTCCTTCCCAGGCGTTGGGACTTGCGTCATTGCTTTCGTAAGAAAGCTTAATCGAATTCGTTTCAATTTGCTCGTCCCAACGCCTGGCACATTTCAGTGCATGTCATGTTTGGCAATAGCTATGTCGCCGCCGGTCCCGTAGATAATGTAGTAGCGCTGGCCGGTGGCTAATGTCGCTGGCTGCTTTGCCTACAATGAAATCTCGCTTCTGCTGTATATTCAGCAATTAGTATTCCTCTCTTGCACACATAGTGCCTTGTCAATCTCGCGAGCGCAAGAGTTACACAGCGATGCTTGGGCCATCTGTCAATGCCTGTTTTCCATCCTGGAAAACCAGATGTGTTAAAAAAGCATTATCTTCAGAAGTTGTCCTTTTGACCCTTGATCCTGAGCTGATTGCATGGTGAAGATACGCACGCAACAACACTTCAAAAAAATTATTCAAGGCCCACCGGCCAGCGCTACATTATCTACGGGATCGGCGGCGACATAGCTACTGCCAAACATGACACGCACCGAAATGTGCCAGGCGTTGGGACGAGCAAATCGAAACGAATTCGATTAAGCTTTCTTACAAAAGCAATGACGCAAGTCCCAACGCCTGGGAAGGAGGCTGGATTCTATTGTACATTTACAACTAATGTGTATAATGTCTGACTATGTGTCTGTCTGCATCCATAGGGTTCTCGATAGATCCCCATTAGTAGCCCCATGTGCCAATGTTTAGTGTAGTAATAAGTTGAGAATAAGAAGGAAATGTAAAATAGTATGGGATGGGGTGTCCTCTATTCCTCGTCTGGCCCCCATAGTGGTAGCTCTCCTTCAATGTGTCGAAATCTCCCTGTGTTGTTAACATAACGGAATAGATGTTTCAGTGTTTTCGAGTTTGTGAGTAGCGCAGATATTGTCCACTTGTTCCGCGGTACCTCTAGTCTCAGGCAGGCTTGCAGTGTGCAATGGCTGGGACATTCCATTAAGTAGTGGAATACTGTTTTGGGTTTCCGTTTGCAGCATGGGCACATTGGTGAATCAACTTGTTTAATATGGTATAGGTGTTGGTATAGCGGGGAGTGGCCAGTTTGTAGTTAAGTGAGGATGGAAAGGAGTCTCCAAGGGAGGGCTCGCGATAGCTTCCAGTACTTCCTGCTAGCATTGGTTGCGTTTAAGTTGTTGATAGCTTGGAATTTTGCATATCAAGGTGATCCTCTCCACTCTTCTGCGTGTTGGCATTCCAAATCTTTCCTGTATGTCATGACCACGGAAGTGCAACTCCTTGGAAGAGGCTTGTGGAGCTGTTGAGGATGTTTTTGATTCGGACTGTTCTGTGATGCTGCCACTGCTGCTTTCTTTGCTTCAATGTCAGCCTCTCTCTTGTTTCCAGTGTAACCCATGTGCCCTGGGACCCATGAGATGGTGACTTTTATTCGTGGATGGACCAAGCGCAACTCCCTGAGGATTCCATGGAAGTAGTCAAGGAGATAGTGAGATGGTCTGGTGGTGGCTGTGTCCGTGGCTGTTATTGCTACCATGTTATCAATCTAAATCAATAACCTTTTTACTCCCTCCATTCTCTTGGCTGCATGGAGTCCCAAAATCATCCTGACACATTCTGCTTTGTAGACCTCATGGTCTTCCTCTGCTCCTAGCTGATCTCTCAGCACCTCCACTTCTTTGCCATTCCTATACATCACTACAGCTGCCCCTACTCCTCCTTTATAGCCTGAGCCATCTCCAAAGGCCAGTATGTCTGCCTGCTCCTCTTTCAACAATGGCTTCCCGGTCCCTGCAGATCCATACTTCAAGATCAGGGTCCCAGCTTGCTGCATACCATACGGCCGCGCGTTTCTCCATTGAACTTGGATATATTGCGAAGGCTCGCATAAGGTTGTGCAGTGGGGAGAAATGTCTGGATTGCTGTGAGTCTGACGCGTCTCTCCTAGCTTCCTTGATTGGGCCTGCTAACAGATGAGTCCCTGGTAGTGTTGCCAAGCGTGATGCTGCTCGCTGTCAGTGTTGCTGTATCTCCAATGGCATTGGCAGTAGCGCTGCATGGATAGTGTGTGGCTTGGGTATGCCGGGTATGCCGGGTTTCCGGGTCGGGTGGCTGTGCCAGGTCGGGTTGGGTCCAGCTCTGTGGACCCAAGACCCAGCAATATACCTGGATCCACCCAGGGTCAAGAATACTTACATTTTACTATAACAATTTAATGTATATATAATTTGTCTGTTGAAGTAATTGAAAACTCTTTTGGCAATGTGCCCAGGCACTTATGGGTGCTTAAACTCATGTCACCTGCTTGTTAGCACGAGCATGTGACTTAAGTGCCCAACTGGCTTGAATGAACATGTCACAACTTTTATTCTAATCCAACTATTGAAGTATGAGTATTGGAATATTCCAGTGGTCATGGGTCATTGTACAAAATTTGTCTAAAATCAACAGCTTTGACTGGCTTTAGTGCTGAAAAAGCTTACAAATACTGTTGCATTTCATTCAATTCGACATGGCTTGTGATATGTGACCACCATGTCGAAATTATGATTTCGACAAATTTCCTTATATGGAAATATTTGTAAGCTTTTTCAGCACTAAAGCCGGTCAAAGCTGTTGATTTTGGTCAAATTTTGTACAGTGACCCATGACCACTGTGACATTTTACGACATTTCATGGGCCCGTGACCCGTGACTGTCGAATTGAATGAAATGGGACAGTACTTCCATTTAAGGAAATTTGTCAAAATCATAATTTCGACATGGTGGTCACAGGTCACAAGCCATGTTGAATTGAATGAAATACAACAGTATTCAGGATAGTGGTTACCACTCAGAATTGTAAGTGTAATTGCTGTACAAATTGAGCACATGATAAGTAGTCTTGCTTAATGGTTGAATATCTTAGAAAGTTGCAAGAGTGATTAAGTGAAAAGTCATGTTGTACAATGTAAACCCTAAATAATTTCTTATACTGTACCATTTCATTCAATTCAACTCACCTTGTGACCTGTGACCAGTGAGTCGAGATTGTCAATTCGACTGATTTCCTTATTTGGAAATATCTGTAAGCTTTTTTGGTGCTAAAGCCAGTCAAAGCTGTATTTTTTTGGGCAAATTTTGGACTGTGACTAGTGACCAGTGAAAAAATTTCGACTTTTTGAGGGCCTGTGACGTGTGACCGTCGAATTGAATGAAATGGTACAGTATTGCTTAAAGATAGCCATATAACTATGGTATAACTATCATTGAACACATGGTCAATGGATCTAATGCAGTACTTACACTTATAATCAAAATCATTATTTTGTTAGTCGAACCCGACTTTTGAAGGCCGGGAACCCGGACCCAACTATCCGGGTCCGGGTCGGGTTGACATTTTACATACCCGTAACCCGACCCAACCCGAGCCACACACTAGGACTCAAAAAGCCATCAAACTGCTCTGGAGCACTCTGGAGCATTCTGGAGCTGGTACCCTTGCTCCAGAATGTATTAAGATGCCTTATCAACCATACAGGTTTTGCTGATGCAATGGTATTTAGGTGTGCTTTTCTTTGCTTGCATGATTCTAGACTTACTCACTGTTTTATATGCCAGACATGGACTTACTATGTGCAGTGTTAAATGCCTCTGGGTTTGACCTGCAGCATGTGGATCAACCTGGAACCACAACTTGAATCTAGGCTTGAGGTTTAACTAAATCCTTAGTAGGAGTGGGATAGCTGGACATAGTCCATGGCTCACAACATGTCTTATTCCTTAAACCCTTATTTTGCCATTACATGCACTTGTGTAGATTTACCCATATGACTTATGCATTGTGACCTTATTGTGACCCATTACAACACTGATGTGACTCTTACTGTTGCGCTGGAGTTCTTAGGGTTGTTAGGAGCCAACAACCCTTCAACAAGGTTGTTGAGTAGAATTATCCTGTTGCTTTTATCATCTTGGTCAAGATATTATGACATTGCAGAAGTGCTTCCATTAATCATGCTGACTCCAGGCTGGAGTTACTGGACACTCCACAACAAGATTGCCTAGGCAAGCTTTCATCTAGTCAAGAGTTTTCATCACAGCAGAGTAACATTATAAGTTTTGTATAACCAACTGATTGGGCCGCATCAAGTGCTGCCTCAGGAACTTCAATCCTTTGGGTATGTCTTTTGATTGTCTAGACTAGTAATAGTTATATGTGGGCTTGGAATAGCCTTGCTCATCAACTTGGTATCTGCTGAGATTGACTTGCTACACCTGTTAACAGTTGTGTGATTCAATGAGATATATTTGGAAGAACTGGTTTGGAGCAATGAGAGCTAAAGGGGTCATTGCTCCGACCCAGATTAGTAAGTAGCTCCCAATCATACTACTTCGGCATGGGTGCTTGGGCACCATCCGTTAACACCCCCCTTGTCCTGCATCCAGTCAAAGCATAGAAGTCCATTGTGAATGTAAGATCCGGTGAAGGGGTTTAGTGAGGAGGTCCACAAAGTTATCTTGTTTGAAACATAGATTACATTGAGTTGGCATTTCAAGATACAATCTCGAATAAAATGTTCACAAATGGATATATGTTTCATTTTACTGTGAGCAAGTGGGTTGTGTGTGCAGGCAATTGCACCTTGATTATTGCAAAAAAGTGATGTCGGGGAACATTGGGGAAAGCCCAATTCCACAAATAGATTTCTGAACCATAAGATTTTGCAAGCACAGTGAGTTGACGCAAGGTACTCTGCTTTGCAAGATGACAGAGCTACCATGCCTTGTTGCTTTGAGCTCCACGAGAGAGGGGAGTTACCCATCATGATGAAGAACCCGGATATAGACTTACGAGAATCTCCCATTCCCCAGTCAGAGTTGGATAGAGATCAAATAGTAGGATAAGTGATATTAGCTGTTCCCAAGTTGAGGGAGTAGCGAGGTGCTTCTTTTTAGGTATCATAGTAGATGTTTAGCAGCAGCAATGTGTGAGGAACCAAAATTGACCATGTATCCAGCTAGTTCCTGTATGGTGTAACTGATGTCAGGCCTGGAACAGTTGGAAAGATACATATATTTCCCCACAACTGTGCCATATGGAAAACTTTCTACCATTCTCTGTTTGTCAGGTGAGAGTGGCATTGTTTGTGGGGAGAGACATTTGCCTGGGTCCATAGGTGTATGTACTGGATTGCAATTCTCATACCTGAATTTGAGGAGGATGGATTGAGTGTACTGATATTGGTCAATTGTGATAGAATGTGCAGCTTGGTCTTGTGAGATGCCACAACCAAGGTGAAAAGTTGGTTCACCATTGTTCGTGATCTCGAATAGTGAGGTAAGTTGGTCCATAACTAAGTCCAATTCCTTCACAGAGGAGGAGGCAATGAGCATGTTGTTGACACTGGTGGTAATGCATGTGCATTCTCCATCCAATTCTCAGATGTATATGCTCCAGTCTGACTCTAGTCATTTGAAACCAATTGATTCAAGTCTCAAGTTAAGTTCTCAACACCATTGTCTGCCCAACTGTTTCAGTCCATATAGTCCTTTTTGTAATCTCCAATAACCTGATCCAGCAATGTGAGGTTTCTTCATATAGATCTCTTCATCAAGGGGACCATTTAGGTACATGGTTCCAATGTCAATTTGTTGCAGTTCCATGTTGTGTCCAGCAGTGAGGGCAAGGATAGTTTGCATTGATTCCCAGCAGGTGACAGGAGTAAATGTGTAGGTGAAGTCCTGTCCAGGGATTTGTGTGAATTCTTTTGCAACAAGTCTGGCTTTGAAACATGTGATGAGGCCTTCCTTGTCACATTTGATGTGCAAAACCCATTTTGAGCCCACAGCTGTCCTCCCTTGAGGTATCTCATCAACTTCTCCATAGATGCCTTTCTCCTTCAATGACCTCAAGTTCCTCATAGATTGCAGCAAGCCAGTAGGTCCAGTAGATTGATGCCTGTGCTTCCTGTATGGTGGAGGGATCTCTGGCTTTGGGATCATTGATGGGATGGGTGAGAGCGGCATTGGCTGCCTCTGCTTGTATGAGGGTTTGGGAAATGGAAGGGAAATCTTGTTCCTTGCATTCAAGTTTGAGTTCTGAGTTGGTGGTGAGGACATTGATCAGTGGGTCTGAAGTAGACTAGGTATCCCTTAGAGTCCTTGGTGTACCCAATGGATCAACCTTCTTCACCACGCTCATGGATTTTTGGCTTTTTCTCTGTGTTTGGCTTCCTTGCAGTGACTAGTGCACTGAAGGGCCATAGATGTGGAAGGTCCGCATGACGCTGCATAATACATTCAAAAGGGGTTTTAGTTTCATTGGCAATGGCAGAATGAGGGATTCAGTTCTTCACATGAACTCCAGAGAGGGCAGCAAATGGCCAAAACCAGTAAGAGAGGTTTCCATCAACCAACATAGCTTGAATCATTTGTTCAATGGTTTGGATAGTCTGCTCTGCAACCCCATTTTGTTTGTGTGCACCAGGCACAGGTCTGTTGTAGCTGATTCCAACTTTCTTGCAGTAGGTTTCAAAAGCACTGGATACCAGTTCAGGTGCGTTGTCAACATGAAGGAAGACAACAGGGTATCCAAGATAATGTTCCACTGCCAGTTTGGAACCAAATCCATGCACTTTAAGGAGTTCATTCAGTAGGATGTAGTTGTGGAAGAATTTTTGGTCTTGGAAGATATGGTGTGTCACTCCAGTATCATGGTTTATTGTGTTCTCCTGTGGCTCGTTTGTGTTTAGAGCTATGGCATTGACTGTGACCTTTTCTGACAAGTCCACAGATTCTTTGTCTATAATGCCATTGGTCAAGAATGCAAACACACCTTCAATTCTGTTCAAGAGGCTATTTGACTCCTTGTCCAACACTTGGTCATTGTTAGCCAACACAGCATCTTGACTGGGGTCCTCAGTCTCATCCTCTGGTCCAGCCATTCTTGCACTTGCACCAGTCTTCTTCAACATCTCTTTCCTCCAGTCTGCTGCCCTTGTATCTGGGGAGAGGTGAATCCTCCTTGATCTTTTATACCAGTCAGGATACTTTCCTGCACTTCCACCATTATAAGCAAAACACTTGTCTATTGTATGCCTGATTGGATAACTACAGAACTCATTGCCACAGATCTTCTTCTTCTCATTTGCTCCTGGGTATGGTCTTGGCTTTTGATCCATCCTTCAGACTTGGTGCTGTTGTCAACCTGATGAGGAGGAGGAGTTAGCCAAGTGGGCACTGGGTAAAGGATTATTAGTTTGTTTCCCTTTCTTTCCAGCAAGGCTTGCATTAACTGATATTGTTGATGCAGATATCCCCTTGTGGATTTCCTCTTTCCAAAGGCATTGTATAACCTGCCTTGAGCTGTAAGGAGTACCTGCTGCTTCAGCCTCCTTCATCTTATCATGAAGATGATTGTGACAGTAGCACCAGTCTTTGTCACTAGTCATTAATGTTGCAAGGTGCTTTGCAAACTCAGGATCAGGCATCAATAGAGGGTCCACATTGCAAAGTCAACTGTAGAGTTGAATCATGGTGGTTAACCATGAGGCAGGATCATCAGTGTCTTTGCAAGAATTGCCAATGATTTATTGTTTAAGGGATATGGCAGCTAGGGAATTTGTTGGTTTGTATTTGTTCTTCAAGGTGAACCATGCTGAATGGGCTGATTTACGATTATCAACAACATAGAGTTTCTGAGTTGGGACAGCTTTGACTATAACAGCAAGAGCTTTCTTATCACTGTCTAGCCTAGTTTTGGCTGATGCTTTGGCCAATGCAACTGCTGCTTCATTACCATGGGTTTTGCCTTTTACCCAGTTACCTTCCATGAGGACATTGACTTCTGTGCTTGTCCTGAGGGCAAGAATCACTGGTGCATCAGCAAAAATGGGTTAAACCTACAATAACCTAGGGAACCTAGGCTACCCTGGTCACCTTGGGTCTTCCAGGCTACCCCAGGCTACCTTAGGCTATCTCAGGTTACCTCAGGCTCCTCAGGTTAGCTCAGGTTAACTCAGGTTTACTCAGGTTGCCTCAAATTCCCAAGGTTTATCCCTAACTCCTAGGCAACCTATGTGACCTCAAAGAAACTGAGGCAGTCTAGGCAACCTAGGTGGCCTAGGGGACCTAGGTTTCCTTAGGTTCCCTTAAGTCTCTGTAGGTCATTGTGGATCAACCCAAAGTCAGCCCTGGGCCCAGACCATTTTTCCTGATGTGGCTTGTAATCTGGGCCATCAATATATCTCCAGTAGTCCACAGCATTGAGTTCAAGCTTGGATTTTCTATGGAATTTGTCATAGTTGTTGGAACCATCCTTGCTTTCCTTTATAGGGGTAAGCAAGATTTTCTTCCAATTGCCTTTCTCAGAATCATCTGTGATTTCAGTCATAGTTGGTGAGGGGAGTTTCAAGGAGTTAGGTATTCATTATATGTGTCACAAGGTTTCCTGGGTTTAGAGTGTTTGGTGAGCTCGATATATGATATGTGTATGCGCAGATTTTCAGAGCTCGGGGGCCATAACCTGTTAACGGTTGTGTGATTCAATGAGATATATTTGGAAGAACTGGTTCGGAGCAACAAGAGCTCAATTAGTTGTACATGACTAAAAGTTAAGAGGGTATCATACCTGGTTTGGAGCAACAAGAGCTAAAGGGGTCATTGCTCCGACCCAGATTAGTAAGTAACTCCCAATCATACTACTTCAGCATGGGCACTTGGGCACCATCCGTAAACAACACCATACAATGCATAGGACTTTGAACAAGATGCATTCACAAAGTTAAGTGAGATACCATTAATGTGTACAATCTCTAGAGTACAATGGACTCTCAATTGACTTTAACTATCAGCTTGGGCTCACTATAGTTCTCAATATAACTATATTGAGTATAATACAGAATCTAGGACTATCAATTCTTTACAGTTTCAGCTTTAGCCGAAAAATTGGCATATCATTGTATATAAAGTCTAGGATATATCCTGTACAGTAACAAGTAGTCCTTTCATCCTCATTGATCTGTGTGATTGTTCTAAGTAATGTGTACACTTGTCTACTTGCTTCACTGCTAGCAAGCCTTCTTCTGTCAAACTCTTATGATGTAGCCAATGGTAAGTAATAAGTGATGAAATCATGAGTGCCTAATCCAGTATGCTAGCATGAGGTGTGATTGTAATAATGGTAACTATAAGATAATAAAAGTGTCAATATGTCTAGAAAAGATAAGATAAAGAGAAATATAAGGATAAATGAAGGAAAATGATAAAGAATATTGTATGTGATTCAGATAAGAAATATAGTTGTAACAAATATTAGAGACTGCAAGAACAGCTGTGGATACAAGTACACAATAAGTAGATAGCATGAAAAAATGTTCCATAGCTAGAATCTACAATGTAATGTCCAACAGGACCAATATGCTGTCAATTGGTTGCTTGCGAAGCTGGTGTTTGCTCCACTCAAGATGATGAATATTGTGGTGAAGAGGCTGGACCCTCAAAGGCTATTAATACTAACTGAGCTACTGGGTTGGAAACTTCCATTGTGTAGGTATCATGGAAGCTCAAGGTAAATTTTTCCTATATACACACACCCAGTGAATCATCAGTGTATATTTGAGTCTGCCTACCTTGGAAGTCCTAGTGGATCTTTAGCTTGAAAGGAATAACCTGAGAATAATGGATATTTCACTCAAAGTATGCACTGTTCCCAACCATAAAAATTGCATGCCTCATTGTGGCCATAATCTATGCCAGGCTCTACTTTATCCAAATACTCATCTATGTGTGCTCAAAGAGAGAATGTGAGTCCTTTATTTGATTCAAGTTGTTTTGCTCAGCCTGGAGTGTACCATCCTTGAAGTTGTTATTTGCTTATAGTGATGTATGTATACAACATTAAACAGAAATACTATACAATGCAGATATAGTGGCATTTACAGGGAATGATAACAATGAAATTGATTCAAAGAAGTCATTGGCTAGAAACCTCTGAGTCCTCAATGCAATCGCTCCAATGTTCTCCATAGACACAGTCCAAAAATGATAATTTGGTGTATCCCTTTCGGGAGATGATACATGTGTTCTGGGGCCTCCATAAAAGTTTGCGAAACTGGGGAGGAATCCAAATAACATTGAGTGGGGAATTGGGAAACTTGATCCAGCCTTTTCGGGAAAGAGACCAGTTATGGTGTGCTAAAACTGAGATTAGAAATGAATGATTGCATGAAGAAAAGAATCCACCTTGAAATGATTGTGGGATGAAATGTTCTTTATGGCCCACACTAATTGGGATACCCCTAGTGGTTCCAAAGGTGGGTGGGGTAGTATGCATAGACCCATACATGATATTTTTGGTGGCATATCTGACTAAATGGTCATGACCTTGCAGCTGAACACCAGTAGTGGTATCCCAGATCCTCACCATGTTGTCTTCAGAACCAGACACAATTCTGGTTCCATCATGACCATGCAGTGGATCAAGAATGTGAGCACTGGGATTAGCATCCCAGATCCTCACTGTTTTGTCTCCAGACCCAGACACAATCCTGCTTCCATCAGGTGAAAAGGCTACTGAATAGATTGGATTATCATGTCCATGCAGTGAATCACCAATCTGAGCACCCATATTAGCATCCCAGATCCTCACTGTTTTGTCAGAAGAGCCAGACACAATCCTGGTTCCATCAGTTGAAAAGCCCACTGAACTGACTGAATTATCATGACCATGCAGTGGATCACCAATCTGAGCACCAGTATTAGCATCCCAGATCCTCACTGTTTCATCAGAAGAGCCAGACACAATCCTGGTTCCATCAGGTGAAAAGGCCACTGAATAGATTGGATCATCATGACCATGCAGTGGATCACCAATCTGAGCACCAGTATTAGCATCCCAGATCCTCACTGTTTTGTCAAAAGAGCCAGACACAATCCTGGTTCCATCAGGTGAAAAGGCCACTGAATTAACCCAACGTTCATGACCATGCCATGGATCACCAATCTGAGCTCCAGTATTAGCATCCCAGATCCTCACTGTTTTGGTCAAAAGAGCCAGACACAATCCTAGTGCCATCAGGTGAAAAGGCCACTGAATAAATGTGATCATCATGACCATGTAGTGGATCACCAATCTGAGCACCAGTATTAGCGTCCCAGATCCTCACTGTTTTGTCTCCAGAGCCAGACACAATCCTGGTTCCATCAGGTGAAAAGGCCACTGAATTGACCCAATCATCATGACCATGCAGTGGATCACCAATCTGAGCACCAGTATTAGCATCCCAGATCCTCACTGTTTTGTCATCAGAGCCAGACACAATCCTGGTTCCATCAGGTGAAAATGCCACTGAATCAACCCAGTCATCATGACCATGCAGTGGATTACCAATCTGAGCACCAGTATTAGCATCCCAGATCCTCACTGTTTTGTCTCCAGAGCCAGACACAATCCTGGTTCCATCAGGTGAAAAGGCCACTGATCTGACCCAATCATCATGACCATGCAGTGGATCACCAATCTGAGCACCAGTTTTAGCATCCCAGATCCTCACTGTTTTGTCTCCAGAGCCAGACACAATCCTAGTTCCATCAGGTGAAAAGGCCACTGATCTGACCCAATCATCATGACCATGCAGTGGATCACCAATCTGAACACCAGTATTAGCATCCCAGATCCTCACTGTTCTGTCATCAGAGCCAGACACAACCCTGGTTCCATCAGGTGAAAAGGCCACTGATCTGACCCAATCATCATGACCATGCAGTGGATTACCAATCTGAGCACCAGTATTAGCATCCCAGATCCTCACTGTTTTGTCTTGAGAGCCAGACACAATCCTGGTTCCATCAGGTGAAAAGGCCACTGAAGTGACCCAATCATCATGACCATGCAGTGGATCACCAATCTGAGCACCAGTATTAGCATCCCAGATCCTCACTGTTTTGTCAAAAGAGCCAGACACAATCCTGGTTCCATCAGGTGAAAAGGCCACTGATCTGACCCGCTCATTGTGACCATGCAGTGGATCACCAATCTGAGCACCAGTATTAGCATCCCAGATCCTCACTGTTTTGTCAAACGAGCCAGACACAATCCTGGTTCCATCAGGTGAAAAGGCCACTGAATTGACTGAATGATCATGACCATGCAGTGGATCACCAATCTGAGCACCAGTATTAGCATCCCAAATCCTCACTGTTTTGTCTCCAGAGCCAGACACAATCCTGGCTCCATCAGGTGAAAAGGCCACTGAATTGACCTCACTGTCATGCTCCTTTAACGCTACACTGTCAGGTTGATTCAGTACTAGCCTTTCCATCCTCATAACACTCTTTAACTTAGGCATACACCCTACACTATTTGACCAAAGAGGCATTATACTCAAGTATAAATGTGGTGTCCTCCCTTGTACTTCACCACTAGAAAATTGCAATAATAAATTCTGGAGGTACCTTATTATTGCCTTTACTTTTGATGCAGATTCAGAATATACCAAGTTCTGTCCATATGTTAGTCTTTTACCAAACCAATCATATGAGCCTGTTTTACTGACCTCAATCGTGGAAACCATAGCTTCTCCACATTGTGACAATAGGCCCAATAAACTCATGGCTTCAAGCCAAAATACTCCTTTTGCCTGCAGGAATCTTTCCAATCTTTCAACATCCTTCTCAAGGATTTCACATTGGATGAAATGGTAGCTCCAAAACTGGCAGCAATATTGAAGGGCTTCTTCTATGCATTCTTTAACTCTCTCTTCAAACTTGGGTACATCCTTATCTGCTATGAATGAAGAAGGAAGGTTACAGATATTGAATCTCAATCCATCCATTATGTTGAAACATCCATTAGTCAATTTCAGATGTTGAGCCTTGGGTTGATATGTTGCCCCATCAACACCTTCCCCTCTTTCAAGAAACTGAGGAAAAGAGGCATGAAAGGAATAAATACAACTATCTTGGGTTGAAATGTAGAAGACTGCCTGCAGTTTCTCCATCAGATGTGTCACCACGTCTGTTTCAATTTTCAAGAGCTTGGCTATAATATCACATGTCACTGGACATCCTGCAGCAATGATTGTATGCATGATATTCCAATCTTCCTCTGCTTCTCCAGACCTCCTCTTTTTTGGAATGCCATTTTTAATAACTTCAACATAAAGTTGATCTAAATCCTCAAGGTTTTCAGTCTTTTCCAGAAATTCATTGAGCCTCTTCTTCTGTCGTGATAGAATGTCTCCTTCCTTCACAAATTTAACCACAGTTGATGCATAAATGAAAAGTGCTCCAGAAAGAGTTGTAAGCCTTTGCAGCTGCTCCTTTGAGGAGCATATGCCATCCAACTCATCAGTGACATAAGTCAATATATCATTCTCTACTTGACTTTTTTCAACCTCGTGAAGAATAATTTTTCCTACTTCAAGGATTGACCCAGTCTTCAGTTGGCTCTCTGAGAGCATAAGCTGCTGAATTGCTTGTTCTGGCCGGCTAGTGAACAGAAATCTCAGTCCTGGAAACTCCTTTTCCTGGATAGCCAATATGAGAGGTTTGAGGACTGAATGTACACCCTCACATTCATCCAAAGCATCTATAACTATAAGTGGAATATGTGCTACCATATTTCCAGACTTGATGACTGCCTTCCAAGGCTCAATTAAGAGTGCTTTGACTTGATAATCTGGCTTCTTTGAAGCTGGATCAAGATTTCCACTCAAAACACTCCCAAGTGACATGGCAAATGTTTTAGAGAAGCTTGCCAGCTGGTACGCCAATGTGGGGATAATTAGTCGGTAATCCCTGCATTCAGGAAGCTGCCTAGAGCAGAAGAAAGTTCCAGCAAGAACTTTTTTTTCCTTAAGTATATCACAGATTGACATTGCAATTGTGCTTTTGCCCATGCCAGCCATGCCCCAAATCCAATATACTGATGGCATACTTTCAAGTTCAGAACTCATTGCCCATTTCTCAATATCAGCAAGGATGGTTTCCCTTGTACCTGGGCAGCACAACCTTCTAGTGAGATTGAGACCCATGTCTGAATCATAAGATGCCCGAGTTGAGTGTTGCATTTTTCCCAGAGCAAATTCCTGTTCTCATAGTATATGATTTAGTAAATCTAGCAGGTTTTGCTAATCTCACCTTTAGGATTTCAGCAGTGTTTCTCTCTGCAGAAAACAGAACCTCAAGCTGTAAATTCAATGAGCTAAAAGCAGGTAGCTTCAGAGATAGAGATCTTACCTTGCATTGCTCATATGCATCTTGAACTTTGGTTTTGAATTCTTGAATCCTTCCAGTAATGTGTTCAGACCGAACTGTTCTTTCAAAGAGTCCTCTGCTCTGTTGCTGTTTGACCTCTTGGCTAATAGTATTCAAATGACTGTAGAGTGTTTTAACACATAATTTTATTGTAGTAATTATTGGGGACCTACTCAATCAAAACTTGGACAGCTTGGTTAGATGAGCCCAGGTTCTCTGGAGACAAGTATGGCTTCAAAAATCCTGTCCGGGAGGTCAAATCCTCAGCCAAACTTTGCAGTTGCTCTGTATTTCCTGATACACTCTGTAAAAATAACTGTGTCAACCATCAAAACAATATGAAAGATGACAATCAGACCTTGTAAATATTGAAACATTCACATATTCCACCTACAGCAGCCTGCAAAGGTGGAAGTGGTACTGATGCCTCCTTTAAAACCTTCAGAGCAGTATCAAGAGTGTCCAGAACAGTAGCTCCGACATCTTGCGTGGAATGATTCCCAGCTGTAGAGTTTGCAACCGAAGTAGGATCTAGAGTTGTAGCGCGGCTTGGGGTAGGTGTTGCATTGCGACTTTTGTCTTTATTAGGCTTCAAGAATCCAACAAGACGACTTCCGAGATGATTCTTTCGATCCATAGCAATTTTTGTGTGTGTGTTGCAGGGAGATAGATGATGGGGGTCGCAAACGATTCCGGAACAAACAGCATTCATCTTATGTAGTGACATGTGCTCCATGACTGAACTTTGACACTGCCATGAACATGGCGGTCCGCCATATCAATGCCAGTGTGCCACGAGCCTAATTAATTGATGCTTGGAAGCGATGGTTGTCGCCGGTTCACACCCGAAATCGATCCGATAAGCCAGGCTATGGCTAGTTCGATATGAATAAAGAATAAATATAATTGACTCAAATTTAATCTTACTTGCGAAGAGGTTTGGCTGGGCTTTAGCCCCGCGCGGGTGGGAGAATAATAAAGGACACACGCGGAGACTAAAGCTGTAGCGTACAGCTGGAGAAATTCAGAGGTGTGGGTGGGTGGGTAAACGATAATTGCTACGAATTCGACGGCGGTGAAAGTCGAGAGCAACAAACTAATAGGCGCCAAACTGGCGCTGGCTGACTCACACCGCCTGGCTGGCTTATCCTCTGATAAGCCGCCTCTGGCAACTTATCTCGGATCTTTGTCACCAATTCACTTCCATATCTCAGCGTTCACCATCTTTTCGTCGTCGATGTCCGCAGGAAGAATCTGGTGAAGATTGAGAAGGATACGGTGTTGAAGAAGATGAAGACTCTCTTGGATCTCATACTGCAGCTTATTCTTCTGGAACCATAACTGGTCTAGCGTCGCGTTTGTCTATCTAGGAGCAATGACCGTTACTGTAAATCTATTTTCGACTGTGGAACCTGAATTATCCACAGCGCCGTATCTCTTTCGTACATCTCGCGACTCTTTCGTAGCTCCCGATATCAATCTCCATCTCTCGTCTGTCCGTTCGGACATCGAGTATCTTCTCTCGTAATAGGAGACGAGTCAGAGTGTAAATAGCAATTGCCTCGAGTTTGGAAAAGAGAACATCAGCATGGAGCCATTTATTTCACTACTGTAGTACCGATGTAGAGTACCGAGTAGAATGAATTATCTTCTCTTATCAGACTCGGGGCCTTTTTCCTACACTCACCATCACCACCCAACCAAGCAAGTCCAAGCCTCCGAGCTTCTGGCCACACAGCCTGTCTCTTCTGAATTCTGGTATATCTCTTATTGCCTTCCTTACAACCAATCGACCAATTGACAAAGAACGAAGCGAAACAAAACTGCTGCGGAGGCTGCAAGCTCGGAGTCGACTCTTGGAAAAGATTGTCGTAAAGGTGCGTCCATCCACTGTCTATCATATAATTACTTGATCTCTTACTCGTTCATACGATCAATAGCACTGTACTGTTGGCACAAGTCTGTCTGAACCATCCTTCTTCAGGAAACCCGCCAGACTCGCGTCTTTCTGTGCTAGGCTTTGTGGCTAGAAATAACGGCGATGGCTTGCCTGTATTCACAGTGAAAGAAGTACAGAGCAGCAGGAATTCGGAGCAAAGGTGAGTAGTAGACTGGATCAAATCTCGATCAAGATTAATGATATTTTGTAGGGCTTTATCCCTCAGCCACAAAGTCAACTGGTTTTACACCAATCTTAGCAACGAGTCTCAAGCGGTTATCTGTGACCACATTATTGCGCTAAATTGCAGCTAGATTGACGAGAATGGAAATGGCGCAACTTTTATCCATACTAGTCCGCCTGGTATCACTACTACTGAAGGGGCCTGGCGCTACGCGCGAGTCGAGGTGAGCCCACAATCTATACGGCATCTCCAACGTTCCTCAACTGGAATTTAGAATCGACACCTTGTTCCTCGACAGCTCAATGCCTACAGACTCGAAACTTTCCGTTCCGCCGGGTCCATCTCCGCGACTGCTTCTCAGCAGCTCAGATGCTATCTCGTCATCAAGTGTGTGTGTTTCCAGAAACCCTTGCCGTAAAGGATGCAGAGGGCAGGAGCGTGTCCGACAAGTCCTTGGGAAAGGCCAGCGAGAAAAGGTATGAAAGAGCATCGCTCGCTCGCTCGTTCAACAACTCAGCCGATTCTAGATCATGTGGAGCGCTGAGCAACGGTACAGTCCCGTCACGGAGGTTTTCAAAGTCGAAGGCGAGAGAGAGAGACGCCTTGTTATCGGATACAAGATGGGCGGGACTACCACCTTGAGGTACGCGTCATTGCCCACCTATCTCTATCTACTAACCTCTATACCAGTACCCTCTCCAATCTCTTCCACTTTTACTCTCTGTTCACAAAAACGTGGAACAGTTCTTCAAATGCTCCAACGGTGTCACTGTCAACTCCTTGCACATAAATCCTGTTCCAAACTCCCACCGATCGAACACTCCATCTTCCAGGTCATGAAGAAGGCTTCGCGTCTGTACTGTCTTCCCAAAGACCTGTTCTTCCTTAACGGCCCTTGGTACTCATGCCGTCCAGGAGGCTACGTACGCTTGTGAGAATCCCTCTCTCTTTCTCTTTGCTGTGCTGACAAGATCGTGTCGTTAGTGGATCTTTGCTCAACACTTGCAGTAGTCTCGGCTCGGCGTCCTGGCGGCTCAAAAACACCCTGGACGAGAACGACCCTGCGCATGCAGAAGTGTTGATCAATATCAAGAGGAGGTTTAGGTCGGAGATGTTTACGAGGGGCGGACTATTCATAATCATTTAGAGCTGGTAGGTCTAGAGTTCGGATTTGTTTGATGATATTCCGAGTAGGAATAGGGTGATGAGGAGGGCGATACCCAAGACGCTGGTTGAGAAGATTTGGTTGGAGACGTTGTTGAGGTGGTTGCCGGAGGCATATCAGAGGGCGTTGTTCTCTAGCTGGGTTGCATCGCACTTTGTGAGTGGACGATTTGGATTGCTCAAGCTCAAGGCTTACTCGTGTTATGTTTTTTTTTTAGATTTATAAATATGGCGTTAACGCTTTGAGAGTAGACTTTTTCCATTATGCTTTTATGTAGCGACTCTCTAAAGTGGACACGATGGTGCTCAATTACGTTTACTGGCCAAAACTCCATCCTTCACTCAGAACGACACTGTTGGATCTGTTGGATGAGGTCTAAGCTCCCTCGCTCACTCGAATCACTATGAATGTGTGTTACTTCCCTACATTTGCCGGCCAGGCTTCTCTCTTAGGCCACGCGACATACTTGAAGGCGCTGACAGTCAGGTTTATGTATTGTCGGGAGAATGTCGGGATAAGTAATGTCGGAATAAGTAGGAATGAGCTGGCCACTTTGGATTTCGTAGGCATCCCTCGGTCAATTAAAATTGGCATTTTTGTACCAGAAAGTTTATTCCAGAAATACTACATTAATATTCAAGCTCAACAACCGACCGAAATTTAAATCCTGTCGTGTAAATTTGTTACGCCATCGCAGCGGCCAGGATTTTGGAAAATATCGGCGTGCCGAAACCAGCTAACAAGTTCATCTCGTCAGTAAATCTTGGAAAAGGCGTTCAAAAACTTACTCAGTGCATCCCACCCAACTGCTGCGTCGAAAGCAACCTAGTCGGAGGTCAATATACTTGTAGGAATAACCGAAGACTGAAAAACTCACCGACGAGGCTGGACAAACAAAACCTGAGTTGTGCCCAATAGTAATATCAGTGAATGCCGTCGATGCTGTGGAATAGATGAACGGATTCAGGAATCCGAGGACAGGTTTTCCTGCAGCAATGAGCCGGTCGTTGATCAGGGCAATTATTGAAGCGAACGTAGGTGACGATGCGCTAGTGCCTCCAACGAGACCTACTTCGCCGCCAGATACGATCTCGAAATTCCAGCCTTGCACAGATGCATCAGGGTAGGCCCGTCCAGATTGATTGAAGGTCCCTGCAAAGTCGGATGGGATGGTCTTGAGGAAACTGGCGACTGCCGCGGTCTGGTAGGACGGAGCGGGGAAGAAATCGGAAAACCCGCCGCCAGTGAAGTTGATAGCTATCTCAGGTCCGAATCCCTGTGTAGACCCTATGGCGGTTACAAAAGGACATGTAGCAGGGAACACGGGCATGAATGTGTTATTAGCGCAGACAGAGAGTGTATCGTGGCCTCCGCGCACACCGCCCTACATTCATTTAAAGTCAGAGGAGGAAAGAACTTGTGTACGAGCCCACTGACGTCTCCCGATGCAAACACCACAGATATACCCGGACTATGGAATTCCAAGTCTCGGGGTCAAGTCTCAAGTCTTCAATTCAAGTCTCAAGTCTCAAGTCTAAATTAATTTCAAGTCTGAATTGTACGTACTCAAGTCTGACTCAAGTCTAACTCAAGTCTCGAGTCTTTTGACATGTCATTGATACTAATCAATACAAGTCCGATGGATACGGTTTTTATGTAAATAAGATGATAATTTGTGTTAATCAGATGCCCGAGGTCCTGTTTGAATGTTGAGTTGTAGGTAATGCCTTCCCGGCGATTTTGTAGAGGTTGAAAGTAGCTATTGTAGTAAGTATAGAAGTATTCTATATCAAAATGTAGGTATTATAGTAGTGAAAGTACCAAAAATTAGGTGGGGAGGGCACCGATTGTAAATTTAAGCACCAAGTATGCGAAGTTTTGCATTTTAAAGCCATTTGAAATTGCTCAGGGTTGTGAAATCTTGCAGAATATAAGGAAGCGATGTGCATATTTATTTACCGTTTCCACTCCCTTTTGTTGCCAACTTACTCACCACTAAAACACCACTATGCTTGTGAGTAATTTCTGCATTCTGCTAGACTATTTAACAAATACTTACTTGTATAACCTCAGAAACAATTCATCAAGTTTGTTGCATGCTCAGTGCGAGACTGGGCTGCACATTATGCTGAATCTGATGATAACCAGCCCAATAATATCCACACTCTCACTGCTGCTGGTGATAGAATGGTTTTACTTCCTGTCTTTGACCAACACATCAGCAGTTTCGCAAAAGTATGAGTAGTATGGTGAGTATGCAAGTATGAATTCCATGCTTTCCATACATGTCCATAGCAAAATTCCATAACTTTGAGATATTTTCCATACACAATCCATACATATATGGAGGGCATATAAACTGCATGACCTTGGCATGACCGACACCTCACATCCAATCTACTCTGCTTCTTCATTCATCACTCAGTCATACTCGGAATTCCTCCGCAGTTACATTGTGATGCAAGACATGGGTTACAACATAGTGGTCCGAACAATAATCACAAGTCAATTCAATCTCCGAACTTCAATCTCCGCAACTATATAGTTACACGTGCATCATAACTTCGCAGTTTTTTTTTTCATCTCTCATCCCATCTTGTTGCAATTGAATCTTTGCAGGTTTTTCATAGATCATAGTAGTGGTGTTCATGTGCAGAAAGCGGAAACTCATATGGCGAATACGAGGAACGGGGTATTGATGTCACTTAGGAGATCTGTCTTACAGTATGTCTTCAACTTCTTCGCATACTGATAGCTATTGACTCGGACTTTTTAGAACCATCTTGAACATACTCCTGCATCCTATATTGGCGATGAATGCGTCCTCTCCCCAGAAACCTTGACGGAATTGTTTTTCGGTCCTCACTCGGAGTCACTGTGCATATCGTAACTGGTTTCCTGTTTGAGATCAAGACAAAAACAACTGTATCCAACAAAACTCGTTCATGTGCGAAAGCTACTGCAAGATTCAAATATTTGCTCGCCATAGGGACTTTCTGACAGGTCGCGTCGCTTGCGTATGTATTGCCAAATTATCCTCGGTGCTCAAAGCTGATGCCTTATTTCAGTGCTTTAGATTGGTCGCATTTTTCATTTGCAATACTCGTGTTGTATCAACAAGTTTCGGCAACTCGGGCGTAATTAACCAGGCTATTTGGTAGGTACTGTGATGTTATATTTCTCTATACACATTCTAACGCTTGAGCAGGAGCGATCAGTCTATCTGTATATACATTGAGTGGATTTTCGAACTCCTCATTTTCCGTCAGGCGTTATGCTGCTTTGGTTGTTAGTGCCGTTAGAGCTTACAGTCTTCGATAGTGATCAATGTAGGTGATGATAGTACGTACATGTTATAGCTACTCTTTAATCTATATGGTGTATTTTATATTGTCCTTGCAATATATATAATTGTTCTATCTTTTGTATGTGTGTATTTCATCCAAAGGATGCACGGACAATACAGGAAAGGACAGTATGGATTGAGTATGGAGATGGTATGGGAGTTTCCATACATTGAGTATGGAAACTTTGCGACGCTGTAGCAGCCATACATCCTGACCATGTATGGAGTTTGTATGGAGTGTATGGTACCATACCTCCATACACTTGTAAAAGTGCTGATGCATGGTGAGTATACTATAAAACTGTACATTAATTAAACATGTAGTAACTACTGAGTAACCATTCTTAGGTGTCCGCATTGGTTCACAGCTAGTATCCTCTGATACTACTATGCCTTCTCAGAGCCACAATGCCCAGCCTGTACCAGTTGCAGGTATACAGCCCAAAAATAACAACATAGACTCCAAAAAAAATTGGACTGCTACAGTTCAATATGATATGACATGGCCAGCTAAGCTCACATCCTTCATTCCTTCTCATCCACAGCCAGAATCAGAGACCCGTTTTGATCAAGGAATTGTGTTTACTTCATTTGACAAGCTCAATGAAGGTGAATGGCCTGTATGGCCCAGTGGCCCATTTGCTCTTGATATTTCATACCAGGATTTTGAGGAAACCAGAAAGCTGCAGGTCCTTTGGGCTACACAAAGCAGTTCAGTAAATGGTGGAAAGGGTTCTTTTGAATCCCCTACTACTTTTGGAGGCAAAGTTTCTTGCCGGAAATGCTTAAGGGTTCTTCAGTGTACTGAGGACAACTGTCCAGTAGTACTTCATCCAGTCACAGGTGGTCCAGCAAAAATTGAGGCACAATTAGCTTGTAAATGCCAATGTGGGGCAGACCTTAAGCACATTGAGTGTGCTTCTTGGTCAACAATTATTCAGTGGGGCCAAATTGGTGATGATATTTCAACAAGAAAGTACCGCTATATCAATGGTGCTAAACACAACCATAGCCGATTCCTCAATCCAGCTCGGACCACAACTGCTGAGGACAAGCGCTTTCAAGCAGCATATAAAGTCAGACCAAAGGCAACAGCTACACAGATGATGGTTGGTGCACCAACTATTGATGGATTCACATCTGGTGCCCCAGAACATGGACTAAAATTTTCCAATCCAGCATACACTGGCTACAGACTTCGCCGTGAAAAACAGAAAAGTGGAAATGGTCCAACTAGTGCTTTTGGGCATTTTGCACGCTTGAAGGAGTGGAAACAGCAACATCCAACTGTTCTCTGTGAAGATTACACAGACCATCAAATAAATTGCATATCTATACAGACTGAATGGATGCGCAGTCAATCCCTTGGTGATCTTTCATTTGATGGACCTCTAAATGGGTTACTCTCTGATGCAGCTCATAAATACTGGGAGTCACCAGATGGAAAGCTAATTGTCACCTCAATTTTCAATAAGCTAATGCTCAAATGGGTTCCTGTTCTATTCACATACTCAGATGGTACTACAGCAGATCACTATGAATATCACTTCCTTATTCTCATAAAATCAATTGTCAGGGAGGCTCAAGAAAAGAAGATTGATATTACTGATGAGATTTTTGCAATGGTTTGTTCTAAGTCAGCTTTCTAGATAAGTACAGAAGTACTAACCTATCTATTTATAATCTGCAGGTTGTTGATTTCAGTATACCCCAACGTCAGGGCTTTTCCAAAGCTTTTAAGCAGTTCTTTTTGGCCCAGGTGGATGATACTCGGACAGCTGATGAGCTTAATGCAGCTGTAAGTGGTCTATTGAAAGGATGTGAATATCACTACCAAAAGGCAGTAACTCGTCTTTCTCGCATGAGCAGTGTTATTCCATCTGGGGAGAAGTCTGACTTTTGCCTGAAATGTAAAAATCTTCTCACAGTTGGAGAGGAAGAATTCTTCCAGACAGTTGCAGATATCCGTAGAAAGTGGCCCCATACACAAACATGGATCAACTGGTGGCTAATCCCTGAGAATGCTCAAATGCTCTTCAATTGCATGAAGCAAATGACCTCTGCTCTTTCTGCCAAGCTTCCCAGTACAACAAATGCTGAAGAAGCAATGCATGCTACCATCTACCGTGGTGTTGGCAAAGGCCATACACTCTTTGATGGCCTTGATGGCCTTCTTGCCATTGAGAAATATTACCGTCAACAATTTGAAGCTAAACAATGTATGTCTTTTTTTTTTGATATTAAGTGTGACTTTATACTCATTTAAGATGAAGTAATGGCTCCCATTGCATATCAGCCTGATGGTCTGACTACTCGAGCAAGGATCTTTGCAAAACATAATACTACTCATCCAGCACGCAAACATCCAACAGCAGAAAAGCAAAAGCGTCTGACTGGAAGAGGAGAGGGTAATCCTCCAAAACCTAAACGAATTCAAAAGAGATCCAAGCAGCGATCTGATAAATCCAAACCTTCCACAACTCATAATTCCAAAATGGGGAAAAAGAATAATGCTCATGACTCTGAAAGCTATGAACCATCATCAGATGAGGATTTGAATAGTCTACCTCCTCGCAAACGGACTCGGGTTTCAACTGTTATCTTATCATCAACAGATTCTGAGTCTGAAAATGAAATTGCAAATGCATTGATGGATATAGACACTATTCCTGAAACTCCTTCTCCTTCTCCTAAAAAGACTCCAGAAGAAATGTTGGCTGCTCAAGATCAACTTGGGAGTATGTCTCCATCTAAAGTTCAATCTGCAAAAGCCAACTTAGACTTTGGTGCTATTGATATAAAGCATATAAAGGAACTACCATGGGCAAAATGGTCTTACAACTCATGCTGGTTAGATTCCAGCATGGAAGCCATTTGGGCAGCACTTGCATTTCATGGTGCATTTCCTGACTTTGAGAAGCTGATATCTGAGGAAGGACAAGCTCTCCAACCATGCCCCCTTTATTACTTGTACCTTGGTTTCAAATTCCGCCTAGAATATGGGCTTTCTGAATTCAAAGGCTCAAAACATGGTCAAGCAGAGCCATTGACACAAATCCGGGACAATTTTAGGAAGACACTTTTGAGAATTGGAGCAATAAATGGAGATATTGGATCTATGCAGGATAGCATTGTGAGTTTAATTTTGGATTGCATTAGTGTATACATTGAAATATTTTTAGGGCTGGTTAAATTTTGTTGTAAAGCCAAATTCACTTCCAGTCAATGATGATGGTGTTCGATTCTTCACCTTGCAGAAACAGGATGTACAAGTCTGCCTTGAAGAAGATAAAAATCTCCATGTCCGTATACGGACTCACACAGAACCTGTTGGTTATAGTCCAAGAGCACATTCATGGGAAGTCCACAATGGAAGGATACAGGACTGGCTTGATTCTATAACTTAATTCCAGACTATGACTTCACAACTACCAAACTAGGGGCTATTATCAAAAAACAAATTAGCCGTGGTCTCAAAACAGCAGAGACTCAAGAGGTCATTGATGTTGACTTTGTTATGGGAGAAGAAACAGAATTTCCTTCTAATATCATTGAGGAATCTGAAAGCATTGATGAGATGATCCTGGATACACTAAACACAAAATCATCATTTGGTGACCCACTTTCCCTCTGAGTCAGAGACAGGTCTTTTTCCTGCTGCTAGTCCTCCATTATGTTCTGCTATTGGGTCTGACAGTTCACCACCCCCATCTTCACCCCAACATGTACTCTGTAGATGTGGAGTTGAGTCAGATGGCTACCGAGAAGCCATAGAGCAGGGCACTATTCAATGCAGTCTTTGTTCAAATTACACTCATGCTTCTTGCATTACTTTGCGGTTCTCTGATGACATTCCAGAATACATTTAAGTGTCATCACCATGGTAGTTCCCTTCATGAATTTAGTGACTTCATTGACAAAGCTTCCAAGGCTAAGGAAACAGATGTTCAATACAGTATTCTAAGCGTCTCTTGTAAGTGCAATATCCAGTCTTTAGTTTTGAAACAACTAATATTTACATATTTAGTCCTGGCAAAGGGAGTTTTAGTCAAGCAAGATACTGTATACTATTATCCAGGCCGTCCTAATCTCTTGGGATGAACACTCATTGACATGGACTATTCAGATGTGGCGAGGTATCCAGAATGAGCTTGCAAACAAGATCCTTCATGATGTCCCTGTTTCAAATATTGTGGATGGCCTGTGGCAAGATGACAAGGGGCGTCGAAAGATTCGGGTATGTTTAACTTTGATTCACAATCATACTAAAGTAACTAAATGATATTGAACATAGCTTGGAAAATATATCCGGCCATTGGAAGATAGGGCCAATAGAGAAGATGCTGAAGACACATTGTTCTTGGATCCAGATGCAGTAAAGTGTCCTACTGAGATATGCCACATCCTGGAACCACATATTAGCCTCATTGTTGCACTTGTGGTTGATCCTTCCAAAAAATCTGTAGCAGGAAGTCCCATCTCTGGCTATGATGGCTGAAAAGAATAAAATCCTCATAGATGCCACAATATACACAGGAGGTCTTCTAGATACTGAGGTTGCAGCAATAAACAACTGGTTTCATAGAAGAATCCCCAAGGCAGCAGAGATTGTCAGACGTGGGAAGCATTCATATGCCATTGCTCATTGCCGTACTCTACTTATTGCTCATCATCACCATGAGAAGTTTCTTCAAACAATTGACAACTCTTCTGTAGAAAATACTGAACAGTTGGTGCTTCAAAAGGCCTGGGAATATCTGAAGGAATGGACTGGTTATGATGTGGATGGTAAAGAAAAGAATATGGTGGATGTGAATTATGAGGCCATCAGAATACTTGACAAAATCATGTTTGACAAGTCTAAAAGAGCAGGAATTGCTGGAAATGATCAGTGGGGACTAGATGCTGGACCTCATGAGTTATGCTGGGAACCAAGCTCAAGTGGTCCTACTGTGACAGATGATAAACAACATGAAGGAGATGATGATCTTGAATTGCAGGTATGTGCAAATTGTTCTGTATACTTTCTTCTTATTGCTGATATCAATTCTAGAAAGGTGTTAATTATAATCAGGAAGCGGAAGCTCAAGAACTTGCAAATGCAGAAGCTCTTAGAGAAACAACAACTCCACTGAAATCAAATCAACCCCGGCCAAAACCAAGACTTCGCACCAAACGCAAGATTGCAGAGGCTGATCAAACTGGACTAGATGATACACATGGCAGGAAGAAGAAGAAGCACAATGAATAGTGTAATAGTGGGTTAAATCATATTTATTTAATGTAAGCTGAAACCACACTTTCTGGCAGACTAGTTACTACTTAGTCTGTTTTTCATATTTATTTATTTTAAAAGATTTTGTGCAACATTTAGGTACTTGAACTTGCTCATATCTTGGAAAAGATTATTATATATAACTTGCCTACTATTTCCATCAGTTCAGTTTAAACTGGGAAAGATATAAGCAGCAAGATTGTGAAGCTATTGCCTATTTTGCAATGTAAGTATGTGGCCATCAACCATCACTAATGGTCTTAATGGTATTGGTAACAAGTCTTGAGTGAGACTTGAGTGAGACTTGAGTGAGACTTGAGTGAGACTTGACCAAGACTTGAGTGAGACTTGACCAAGACTTGAGTGAGACTTGACCGAGACTTGAGTGAGACTTGAGTGAGACTTGAAGACTTGACTGAGACTTGACTGAGACTTGACCGAGACTTGAGTAGACTTGATAAGACTTGGCCGAATGGAATCGGACTTGAGTGAACAAAATTTCAAGTCTGGTCAAGTCTTGATTAAGTCTGATGAATTACGTATTTTACATGCATACTCATCAAAATCACATCAAACGGCGCTTTGGAAGCCAATTTTATCCAACATGTGCATTGAAACATCATTTATGGCAGTATTTGTATGGTATTCTGGCATGCATCAAGACTTCTTCATGTGAATCTGATAATTTTTATGATTAAACAGACATGTAAATTACAGAATTATATATCAAACGGACATGTAAATTACGGAATTATATATCATACGATCTGTCAGACTTGAGTTATGATCAAGACTTGAGATGTCAGACTCGAGACTTGAGCAAAAGACTTGAGACTTAATTGCAAGACTTGGAATTCCATGTGCCGAAACCACTGGTACTCTTACGTGGATTCGTCGCTTGTACGTTCAAAACGGAGTGGTCATTCAGAACTCAATGACCAACATCCCCGGAATCACGAGATCACTACTGCCTTCTGCCAACAACAAAAAACTGCTTTCGGCGACACTGACACGTTTGACTAGAAGGGTGGTCTCGCTGCAATGGGTAACGCCTTTGCCGACGGTATGGTCTTGGTCCTTTCTTTCTGGGATGACTACGCTGTGGGTCTTTCTCTTCTTGTCTGTATTGCTCTTTCTTACCCATTCTAACAGGTGAACATGCTCTGGCTTGATAGTGACTACCCTACTACCGGAACTGCACCGGGTGATAAGCGTGGAACTTGCGCGACATCATCAGGTGTTCCAAAGACCGTCGAAGCACAGTCTCCCAATGCACAGGTCATTTACTCCAACATCAGAGTTGGTCCACTTGGCTCGACAACCGGTTCTCAACCTGGTGGCACTCCCAGTGGAACTCCCAGTGGAACCCCTACTGGCACTACCACTGGCAGCGCTCCCGGTGCAACTCAGTCGGTGTACGGCCAATGGTAAGAGTCAGAACTTGTTTCCATCTTGGCAGCGGCTGAATACTATTTTCAGTGGTGGTATTGGCTACAGTGGGCCAACTGCTTGTGCATCTGGGTTGACTTGCGAGGCTTCTAGCCAGTACTACAGTCAATGCTTGCCTTGAATACTTGATTCACATGTTATGTAGTACAAGGATACGCACCTGTAAAATACATCAGCAAAACCTGTATTTTTGCTGGAGGTCTCCAGCAATCTCTGGAGCTTGACAGCTGCCAAAAAAACTGTCAATTTTCTCCATAGATCTCCAGAGGTCTCTGGAATAGGGTACCTTGCTCCAGAGATGTCCCAAATGAATGGGTTTTCTCTAGCGAAAATACAGGTTTTGCTGATGTATCTTTCTTTGTTGTCTTTATGTTGCCTTGAATCAATCTTTCGATCATGATTTCCATTCTACTCAGGCTTGACGCGTCTATATCATACTTCTTCCTGGACTCCTCTTCTCTGCGCGAGATAGTGTGTCGGAGAATTGATTCTGTGCTGATAAGCGCCCCAAACTGATCAGCCGGTTGTTAGTCGCGAAGAAATCAAAAATAAATAAATAAAATATCGCCGAAAATATCCGACATGGCCGGATTTCGGACACTTTTCACGTAGGGTTCATACTTGAAGCAATCGCCGTCAGACAGCCTCCATTGTATCTTTTTTGAGGAGTAGTACACTATTAGGTTGGTTTGGGACCACATTTTCCTTCGGATTCATGTGTAAATACCCCAGAACAGCACTGAATGGCGCTTATCAGCACCTTTCCTTCGTGATCAGCGCTTAGCTAACTCAAAATGCTGATGAAGCTGATGAGCGCTTGCTGCCGCTTATCACGCTATATTAAAAAAGTGCGACATTGCTATTGCCCAATCCGAAAACATCGACGAAACATCGACGTTATCCTCATTTATTCCCTCATGTTTTCTTTTGCGGTTTTCTTGCTTACGATACTCCAAGTTTGAATAGAAGAATGGTCTCATCTTCGAAGTCCCTACCGCACACGCACTGTATCTAAGCGGGTTCATGGGTGGAAATACACGCATCGGTGATCTTTGTAGTACAGTGATTAGAGCTTATTAGCAGCGCATCGTAAAGTGCTGAGATTATATTCAAATTAATTATGTGGAGCAACTTTCTTTACAATGCACTGCAGCATGCTAATAAGCTCTATTTGCATTGGAAACGTTAGGTCAGGATTCTGACGAGTTACCTCAGTTCGGCGGCTATACATATTATTGTTTTCGCTGCTCGTTGCGTCGGTACTGTATGGCTCCGCAGTGACAATAGGGCTTCTCAAATTTTCGATGACTGATTGACGCGAAATCTTTTGTTGGTAACCTCCAGTTAATGATAGTCCCAAGCTTTTGGATCAAGTGTCCAACATACTCGCTGACATCTATTGTCAATGATGAATGGGTGATCCTTTCTATGCAGTGTAATGTAGATACTTCCCCTGTCTTATCTTTCAATAGGACCGGAGGTAAGAGCGACGCACATCCACGGACCTGTTAAAAGACCATTCGATGATACATCTCTCGAATCATATCTCTTTCTCCGTTGGCTGCGCCAGATTTCTTACATGGAGAACGAAGAGGCTGCGGTTCTGTCTTTGTATGTAGTTTTCTCTTCAGCTCGGCTCTTGCCCTTCTGAATATCTCTTAGATTCGGGCCAATATTTATTGGTGCTTTTCTCAGCGCTATCCTATATGGGGTACCACTTCAGCTTTTTTTTTCGAAATAATATTGGTTACCTACTGAAAATCTCTTTAGGCTCTTGCTGTTCAGGTACTCCATTAATCCACATCGCATTCTAAACGCTCAACTCCAGTGAAGGCCTACTTTTATTATCAGAATAGTGCCGAGTAAGTTGAAGCTTTCTTCTTGGTCCAAAGTACGCCCTGAACATGTGCAGGGATCCCGCTTGGATTAAGTATCTAGTAAGTCTTTTGAAATAGTGGTATAATTCTTAGTCAAACATTGTGTAGGTTGGTTTTTTGCTGCTGGCGGAGACTGTCGGTTTGATGTTGGACTTTGGTGTCATCTGGGAATCACTTGTTTTGAATTACGGTTAGTAACCGATCGTCTAAATTGAAAGCACGCTCACGATTTAGCATCAGGATCTCCTACCATTTTCCAGGAGTTACCCACAAGTAAGTTTCGCGTTTACCTTCAAACAAAACTTCATCCAACTATATGACTTTATCGGAAGCTTTTAGTGCAGGTATGTGTCCTTTACGACATCTCCTTTCTTTCATTACTTACCGATGTCCTAGATCCCTTGGTTACAGTTTGTGCATTTTGACACAAGTTTCTTCGTTGTCAAAACTCATGTAGATCTTCAGTCGGTTATATCGGGTGTGGTGCAGATTTTCCAAGGCTGGCGAATTAAGGAAGCTGACAAAATCAAACTCCATCTTTTGCCTTGATCGCATTGATAGCTTCCAGTAGCCTAGGTTTGTTGTGAACAATCTAAAATGACTTGACACTCATCGATATTTTTGTACAGTGGCTGGGACTACGACGACGGTTCTTGTTGCCTTTCATCCATCGTTCTGTCCAGTTGCAGTTGTTTGAGTTTGCCTTCTTGGCCTGGTTAATCGCGTCTGCGGTGTGCGATATAGTAATCACTATATCGCTTTCCTGGTTTGTGGTAAGCATTTCACTCCACATAATGTCCCGCTCTTTGAATGTCATATGATATGTAGCTGCTCAACAAAACCCCCGAGCTCACATCTACCAATTCTGTTTTCAACACCAACTCTGTTCTCAACACCAATCCTGCTCTCAACACCAATTCTGTTCTCAACACCAACTCTGTTCTCAACACCAATCCTGTTCTCAACACCAATTCTGTTCTCAACACCAACTCTGTTCTCAACACCAATTCTGTTCACAACACCAATCCTGTTCTCAACACCAATTCTGTTCTCAACAGAATCATGTTTTGTGCGTATCACACACTGCCGTAAAATAAAGTATCTTCACTTATTCTTCATGTCAAGTAACAATCCAGACCGGCTTGATCACTTCTGTTGCTGCTGTTGCTGATGTTCTTACTTTCACAATCAGCAAAGTGAGTATGGTTTCCTAAGGATTTCACCCCATACTGCAGTGTAAAGCTGACCCTCGTTTTCTAGGACAAAACACTGTTCGTGTCATTGATGATCACTCTTTAATACATTTCATGAGAGAATATCAGGGAATTTATCTGGGCCTATTCTCTTTCCAAGCTATATACCAACTCTTTGCTCGCAATGTACGTTTTAATTCTACGATGATAGACATATATGGCTGACTCTGCTTTCCAGGTTAAATGCGCGTGGCGAGTGGAATAAACTCCTCCATACACCGAGCGATGTCGACCTCGTTGATATCGAAAGCAGACATTCTCAAACTAAGGATTTCGAGAGCGTAATTGTCAGAAGCAGTGGCGTTGGGTACGATGAGGTGACGAACTCTTTCCTTGTTTTGCTCTTCATAGTGCACTGAAGAACATATTTAGTCAGGGACCGTCGTCTCTCCGCCATTTTGAACTTGGTGCCGAAGAGTCCAGTTCAATCAATCGTAAAAAGAAGATCAACTTGCGCAGGCGCAGACTTATTTTTCAAATTACAATGGTTCATATTAATGCACCACGTATATATACATCAGTGAAAAACGGACATCGCTTTCGGGCCTTTTTGATTCTTTTGCCGCTCGGAACTTTTTTGGACCTTATTTTCCATGACTTTTTCCGGACTTGTCCTTTTTTCTTTGATCTTTTTTTCCACTTTTGCTTTTTTGAATATTCGATGAACTTTTAATGACCTATATGTTTACTTTTCAACTTGTAGAACTATATCGAGCTTTTGTACAAAATTCTTGAACTGCAAGTGTCTTTATTCACAGCCCTCTGAACCAATTCATATTATCGGTAGTATTATCAGCTTAATCGGCCGTTCAAGCGAGTAAGTATCAGTGAATGATTAAACAAGAGGATTCTTGCAGTGCAGAAGCTGCCTAGCTATATATGTAATATACCGGTACAGGCATATCTGGGAAATATGTTGAAAGCATCATGGAGCATGAGGGCAAGCAAAGAGAATAGAGATGAGACCCCGGCGGAATGAGTGATTATCGCGTGAAATTCTTTAGGAGATTTGTGGGGTAACAGATAACTTTTTTTTGTTGAGAATTTCGTCCGAAAAAGGACATCTTTTGCGCTGAAAAAAAATTGAGAGAAATCACTCATTCCACCGGGGTGTGAGAGACACAAAACTCCGCAACTGTATATTTGCATGTGCAGCGATGTGAGTAAAATCTGAGCACTCCTTTTTTTTCCGTCTTCATTGTCTGCTACCTTTTACCTTCCATCTCTCAGCAACCATCATCAAGCTTCACATTCAACAGCCCAAAAATCATGCTGCCTCCATTTTGGTATTGTTCAGTGAATTGAAAAGTGAAAGCTACTACAAGTTATTAGTTTAATATTCAAACCCAGGGCTCAAGTTAGCACTAGCAACAGGAAAATTCATTGTGAGTGGTATACCAGGCTCTTTCTCCACCAACTATAACACTGACATCTTTTTGGAGTACCCATTCAAATTTTGTGTATCTTCCCTTCTGCAATCAAGCTAGCTGTTGGCAATCATCTGCTTTTCAAAATCAGAACATCAAGATAGTGTTGCTGATGCCTTGCCTTTTACCCAGCCAAGTAAGTTGGTTTAGCATTGTTGCTCGGGTATTCATGCTCATATCAATCACTCATACTTCAGCAATTCAGCCTTCCTTTTGTTCCTCTCAAATAATTAATGAGTTTACACACTAAAGTTACCTCAAAATCCACCTTCTTCAGTACCTTTTAGTGATGTGCCGGCTGGGGCCCGGCTCAAAAGCCCCGGCAACGGCTCAGATAGTCCCGGCCAGGGCTGATCAAAATGTTGAGCCGGGCCCTACATGGCGGCTGGGGCTCGGCTAGGGCCCGGCTCAGGCTCAGGCCCCGGCTCAAGGTACATATATATAAAATGCCATTTTTTAATCCATAAAATGTCACATTCAATATTAGTTTAGTGTAAATCATACAACCAAGCATAAAATCCATTGTAAACATAAGTAAAACCTCAAATGCAGCCAGAGAATGCAATAGACTAAGATTTATGGCCATTTACAACCACTTACATGACATTTGACAGCAGAATAAAGCTTCTTCTCCCTTAGAATAGTGTTATAAAATGGTGTAAAATTCTGTGCTTCACAAAATGTAGTAAAATTTGAGCAAAATTTCATGCATTCTGTTGGTAAAATAAAGTGCTCTGAGCCCCGGCCCAAGACCCCGGCTCAGGGCTTTCAAAAATCTGAGCCGGGCTTTAAGCCCTCCTGAGCCCTAGAGACGGCTGGGGCCAGTTCCGGCTCAGTCAGGCCCAGCTCAGAGGGCTCAAGGGCTCTGAGCCCCAGCCGGCACATCACTAGTACCTTTTTTGTTGACGCCACATGCAGACTCAAATGCATCACTAAATGTTCAAGTTTATGGATGTCAGCATGTAGCAGCCTTGAATATAATGCAATTGACCATGCTGCTCATTTTTTCTTGGTGGATGCAGGCAACATGAACGAGAGTTGAGTGTGGTTGTAGTGTAGTGGCTGTAGTGGCTTTAGGGCTGTTCAATTCCACTCACACACACACAAATTTGCGAGCAAGAATTGTTACCATCCAGGAAGCCAATCATATGCATTTGCCACAACAAATGCATTGATGCTCATCAAGCGCTTACAAGAAAGGCGAATCAGCTAGAGATTACTTGATTACCATCTCTCGGCATTACAATTTGGCAACAAGTGTCCCTTACAGAGTTTTTCGTGAGTGGAATTAAACAGCCCTTTTATCTACCTGCATGTCAATGTACTGTAGGATCCTAATAGAACTATTTCATTCTTTTCATGTTTGTTCAGCCTGTACTTGCACAATTCCGCTGTTATACATGAATGTTATGTCATTTAGATGCAATTTTATACAAACTTATTCTTGACCTTTTCATAACCTTTTCAGTACTTTTAAAGACTGTCCAAACCCAAAAAAGGATGTGGACCTGGGTTTTATAAGTTTGATCTGAATTGAAAAAAGTTCAAAAAAGTTCCCGAAAAGTGCCGAAAAGGCAAGTACATAGTTGATTGGTATTACTCAATCTCATCAAGGAGGAGTGGAATACAACCAGAAGGTGTCGTAAAGTAGGAAAATGCCCCAAAAAGGTATTTTCTCATCATTGTACCTCCCTGAGAAGTAAGTACCTTGGTGTTGGAATATCAAAGGTAATTTTACTATTGCTCTATACATGGAACACTTTCTTGTAGTCTCCACTTGTTTGTATCACCACCCCATGCACTCCACTAGTAGTATCTTGCAGTCTCCACTCTATCTATTGGAGTATCCACTTACTCTCTTGTGGTGCCCACTTTACCATATGCACAGTAGCCACAGACATTCATGCAGTAGCCACTTGCCCAATATATTGTTTGTACATAGGACTGTATATAAGCCTACCATACCTTGTAATAACACCGTTGTCCCCCATCAATCTGTGTGATTGTACTATTAAGTCCTGTGTGGACTTTCTGCTGCTACTTCCTATTCAGGAATATTACTCTAATAGGTTATGAGCCCCGGCCCTAACCATTGACACATCATATTGCCATAACCCTTGTTCATGCCGCCCAGGCCAAATCCTCCACCTCTACAAACTCAACAGGAGATCAAAGCGTTGGAACAAGCACCACCACCAGTAACTCAACAACATTCCATAGCGTACATTGTTCCTTGTAAAGGACACCCACACATCTTTGATGTCAACAAATTAATTGATAGGTATAAAAGCCAACTCACTGGAAGGTGGAGCCAGTGTGACAAACAACATTATCCAAACCAATATGATGTACTTTGGACAGGTAAATTAACTAGTTTTGTGAGAGCCATCACAAAAGAACAGGAGGAAATTATCAGAACTCACCTACAGCACATTGCCAATGACAATGAAGACAACAACAAAGAAGAGGATACTGAAGCACCTACTGCTCAGCCTATTGTGTCATCTTCACAGCAGCATACTCCTGCTCCATTGCAATCACCTGCACTGAAACATGAACCAACCCCACCTACTCCTCTATAACCATCTCCACAGGGTACCACACCCCAATTTCCATATTCAAATACACCACCTTCTCCACACAGATCCCCATCACCATCAGATCCCAGATCACCAGGTACTTTAATTGCTGATTCCGACAACAATGACAATATGTCTAAAGCATTAAAAGCCTTTGATAAGGTTACAACCTTGAAATTGGATGGATCAAACTGGGACATGTGGGGAACTTGAGTGGAATTCACAGCCAGGTCTATTGGCTATCAATGTTATTTGGAATGGAACCTGCAACCTGCTCTTGTTGAAGGAGCAAATAATGAGGATAGGGGGAAGGATAATGATTTGCTAAATGCAATTATTGGCAGGTTATCAGACGGAATATTTTGAAGGTATAGCCACTACAACAACATGAAAGAGTTGTGGAAGAATTTGCTTGAGGACTATGATTCTAAAAATGCTCTTACTGAATCATTTTTACAAAGGCAACTTCACACCATGCAATGCACTGGCCCAGCTAAGGTCGGACAACACCTGGACAACATGATCAGCATCTGCGGCAACCTCACAATGAGGGGAATTGATATCAACAACAATATATTTGTCAATACCATTATGTCCTCTGTGACCGGCACCTTTAAACCCACAATCAATACTCTTGCTATTTTTGCTGTTAAAAGTGAAGACAAGCTCAAACCTGCTGAGCTTATCTCAACTATCTGCACAGAAGGAATGGTCGATCAAAGGCAAAGTGAGTACAAGAAGGAATCAGCAAACCATGCAGGTAATAGGGGAAGAGGAGGATTCCAAGGTCATGGAAATTCCCTTAGGGGAAATTCCCAAGGCAGAGGTAAAGGCCAAGGAGGGGAAATGAGTTGCCAAGACTCCATCTGTTACAACTGCGGAGGCAAAGGACACTTCGGAAATCAATGTCCATCAGAGAAACGCAGCCAAGCCAATGAGGTTAAGGAGACAAAACCTCCTAAGGAGCAGAAGAAGAAGAAGAAGTCAGATGGAAACTGAAGAGATAGGCCAAAGAACAATGTAGTGGGATCCTCATCTATGAGTGAGGAAGTACCAGAGTCATCATGGGCAGCAATCAAAATTCCCGCCAAGCCAGGGAATCTTATTTTTGATTTTTCTGTTAGGACCGTGCTACCGGAGAGAAGCCGGACCTGAAAGAAGTCAAGCCGGGTTGGACCGAAGTATAAACCGAGGCAACTGAAGTAGTTGCCAACTGGAGACACGAGAAGGGAGCGGACCACGGACCGTCTATTAGGATGGACCCTCGCCACACCAAATGGTCCTGAAGGGAATGGAAGTGACAACACTGAAGGTCATCGGTAAAGATGTCCGAGATGGACATGACGATGCCAAAGGTTGTTGGTGAGTTAAGGATCAAGGCTGGAAGGCATTGAGTCGAGTATAGGGTTAATCCAAGTCGATATTTCAACTAAAGACTACTATACAAGATGAGTCGGCTTATATACGGTAGTCCTTATTGTTAAATAAAGATAATAGCTTCCCATACTGTATAACTTGGCCGGGAAGGAGAATAATAAGTAATTGTCTTTCGGTTAGTGTAATTGTTAAATGTGAGAGTGAATAGGAAACAATAAGAAACGGACCAAAAAGGACCGAGGTGACCGGCCCGGTCAGCTCAGTCACTTAGAAGAACGTATCTGATATAAGTACAGAGGAATCTCGGTCGGCTCGGTAAGTGTACTGGCCATGGCTGGCATGGTCGTAACATTTTCCGAAATAGCTGATAGATTTGAATTAGCTCTTCCATCGCTGAGCAATCAAATAAACATGGAGCCAAAAATCAAAAATTTTCCACCTCTTACTCTTATCACTTCATCAGGGCTCAATAACCAGCACAATAAAGAGGAAGAAGTATACGTCAACATTAGTCTCTTTCCTTCCTACAAATTTGAATATGATACTGAAGAAGGAGTTGGAAAAGTTGACCATGCTCATGCTACAGCCCACAGTTATGGAGCAATCCTTTTTGACTCTGGATGCTCTACCCACATGATGCCACTCACTGACAAACTCAGGAATCAAAGGTAGATTCCAACACAAGTCATCCAGGCCGCTAATGTGGAAACTTTCATGGCAAACATCTCCGGCACACTACATCTTGATCTTCCCACATACAAACAAGAAATCCAAACGCTAAAGCTCCATCACACCCTCATAACTAGATACTGTTGGAATATCAAAGGTAAATATATTCTATCGAACTATACATGGAACGCTTTCTCGTAGTATCCACTTGTTTGTATCACCATCCCATGCACTCCACTGTTATCGTCTCG
>ML769716.1:56521-72960 GCA_009733575.1 Gymnopus androsaceus JB14 | reverse complement strand
AAAGATTCCCTGTGTGATTTGACGAGGGATACGAAGGAATCGCTGCTAGTATGATATATCAATACAATACACAGGACACATATGAAGACGATCTCTTACATTATGGGGAAAGGGTCGACCTAATTCGCATTATCTCTCAATGTAAATGATTTTAGCTCGCCGCTGAGAAGATCACTTACGTTGAGCCTTCCTCCTCCTTGGTGTTGGTCAACCTGCAATTTATTGAATAGACTGCAAAATGGCAGGAAGGTCACATACATTAATGGGGACTTGGCGATGATTTGCTTGATTTCCGACAGTTGCTTGAGTATGTGGTGTGGATTTCCGAGAATAGGTTGAGGACGTAAATTTCCAGGGTAGGCTGAAGATGGCGGATTTCCAAGAGTAGGCTGAAAACATGGATTTCCGAGAGCAGGGTGTGAGTTTAAATCGTTCAAGGTTGGCTCATACAAGCATGAATTAGTGGCTGCTTACATTGTTAGGACCCCTATCCTGTAAACGCACCAGGAACTCGGGAATTTCCAGGGTCTTGATCAACGTCCATACTAGATGTCTAAGAAGATTAAGTACATACGAAAAGCTATAAAAAATTTACTTACTTGGTTGTTTTCGCTTCCGTACTCACTCATGGTCGTCACTTGGAGGTTGGACCTTATAACGGCAAATTTTTACGGCCTCATGTAGTTCATGAAGACCAGGAAACCATGCTGGTTATTAGTGTCATGGGAATATCTCCAGTGGATTATTTAATATGTCATTTTCCCGTATGAGTATCTGAAGTTTTAAGCCGGAACTTCAAAAAAATACTTACAATCTGGTAGGATCTTGACATTTTCATCACAAATCATTGATGACCGAGATCAGCCGGAACCTGGTTAGTATTTTTCTGATTTCAGATACGAACGAATAATCGTACGTGATCAACATGTACACCGTGTTGTTCATGGGTAGCCCGCGGATCTTTTTTTTGCATCTTGCTTTTTTAACACTTTTCTCTGTTTTGTAGTTTCTTTTGTTGGTTGGTTGGCTTGGGCCGCTATTTTAATCGATTGCGCGAGACTTGCACAGTCATGTCCTTCAAATGAACTAAACCCAGACCATTGGGTGTCTGAGTGTAACAGTCTATGGACCACCGATCAACAACTGTTTTACAACCCGGCAAGTCCAGTGAACGTTTTATGAATAAGAAGAATGGGACAATGAATCACAAGTACGGATTCGAGCCGACACAGAATATTCTCCCGATTTCTCTCCTGCTCCGATCCATCCTTATCGTCAAACCTCGTCTCGCTATGGACTGCAATGGTGGTCCAGAGCCATCTGACTCTTCTGTGAAGAACTCGAGGGCCAAAACATGCGAGTTCCGTCACATAGTCGACTCTTTGCTCAACGAATGGGAGAGGATATTCCGCTATACTTTCCTACCTAAAATTCCCTACGAGGACGGAAAGGCATATGAAGAAAGACTTGCGTATGCCAAAGAAATCTTTCTTTACCCAGTTGTAGAGGGATTCAAAGCGATTGCAGACCATTATGAAAAGGATCCTGACAACTACTCCCTGCCCAATATTTCTTTGAAATCGTTTGAAATCCTGCTGGGGAGAGAATATTTATGGCGATTATTTTTTTACGGCAACACGGGGGTGCTGATTGAAACGCCACCTTGCTTTGATCCTAAACACTTTATGGAGGGATATGGAGAGATGGATATACCCTCTCTCTTTCATAGCTACCATTTAGAATGGAAATTTGCGGGTGGGTAAAAGCTAAGCCAGAGTCGCAGGTTCCTAACTAATATTATCGCATAGCTCCATCGGAGAGAAAATGGTACGAGGAGGAAGGGTATTCCGAACTCCAAGGTCTCGAGAGCTACGATGACTGTACTGGTGGTGTGGTAGCAGATTTCCCCGTCTACAACAAACGATATTACGTTCTCTCTGTGGGTAGGCCATCATTCAGAATGGAACGGCCTTCAATTATCACAAACGACATGGTCAACCAGTTGCAGCCAGAAATTGCGTCCTATAGGAAGCGATACTTGGATAAAGCATACTTGGACATATGGATTAGTATAGATGCTTTCAGAAACGAAGGACAACTGGGGATTGGTAGGGATATCCTGCTTGACGAACAGTTTACTGATATGTTGGCATTGTAAACACCCTCCCATTCGCGATGTTGCCTTTACTGACAAAATCACCATAGAACTGATTTGGAACTGGAAGAAGAGGGTGATGATTTCATAGCTCGTCTGGAGTAAACAGGATCGAGATTTGCCAGCTTATTAAATACCACTTGAAATGATTGAGATTTACCTTCGGACTACCAACTGGAAAGCAAGTTTTACTTCCACTGGTGAGATAGCACGTCGATTGCTTGACCATACCACATAGATCCATTCGAGTTTTGCATCATTGAGTATAATTAACGTCCGGTTAAGAAATGTCCACGCCGGAGCTCAGCTCTGTGGATCGTGCAGTTGGGAGTAAGTCGCGTTCTGTCGCGATGATGTCCTGTGTCTCCTAATTTCGTCATCGCAAAGGCATTCTCATTCCTCTATTCTTCAGCATGGGCGCTCTAGGCTTAGACCTGTATTCTCAATCGTCTCTTGGAGACCTTAACAGTATGTTTAAAAGGCCACGCACCCGTGAATTACGAGCAAGCATGTAAATCCTCAAATGCTCGGCATTCAGAAGGCATTACCGAGGGATTTTACTCGATTCCTTTTGCCTGAATAGCCGAGCTGGATGCGTACTTTCTTTCATCTCATTTCCAGGTTCAATCCTTGAATGGCTACTATTCACGATTACTGCCGGAAAACTGCGCTCCCTTCGATGCAATCTGCAAAAAATGGCACGATTGAGCGAGCTGCAAGGTCAAAGGCTAATTATGAAGTGGTGGCTGAGACCGATAGGCTATAATCATAAATTAACCCTGGTAAAAATCAATTGTCAAGAATCCTGAGACGAGTGTGTATCCTGAGTGCGTACTTGATGCATGTAGTTTCGATTCCTGTCTGGAACATATTTTGAACGTTCCCAATAACTGGCATTCTTCGGGACTGCTCACACTCAACTCAAACTTTCAAAGATTCAGAAAAATCATTGTTCATAGATGTTCATGTGACCAAAGTACAGTAAAAAGCATACGGTCAAAGCGTCGGTTACCTATTACCGACTTAAACCGCATTGGAAGTGTCTTTACTAGACTCTTGAAAAGAAAATTAAAATTTGCCAAAGTTTCTGAAAAATGCTATATCTATATCTTCAACCGCTTTTCCAGTGATTAAAGCACACAATATGCGAGTTTGAAACTGAATCATCCAAAACCAAGTAATTATCGCCTCTCGCCAGTTTGCAGGGAGTATCCAAAATACGAGGGAAGCAAACATGAAAAAAGTGCTCATCATCACTACCATGAGGAACAGAGCCATGGGCCACAACACGCACGCATTCCACTAGACAATATTAGTGTAGCATGGCTTCCAGTTGAGTATACAAGACAACTCACAACAGCTTTAAGAATGTCGTTTGAATCCAAAGGGAAGGCTCTGCTGTTTCCTTCTTGGGTCCAAACCCTTATTACGGTCTCGCCACCCCGAATGAATTCAGCGGTGGCTAAAAGGGAAGATCTATCTTTACGGTCGACGTAGGCCTAGGAGAGGTCAATTGGTACTCATACGATCCGTTGACATACTCACTAGAGCAGTTACTCTACTCTTTTCTGAAGGTTGTCATAAGATAACGGATGTAGAATCCTCAAAAGAAGACTCACTATCGCCATGAGCCAAAGTTTGCAATCTTCCGCCATGTTCAGAGTGGAAAATGACAGCATAACCTTTGTTTGTCCCCATTAGTACCGCTCTTCCCTTGTTTATGAACAGTACTGATGACTGGAAGTTGGTAGTTGTGTCATGGATCTCCATTGATGTGCTTGCTTTGGTGATAAGACGAGTTGTTGAAAGGCGGTACCAGTCAATGTCTGAGCGCATGTTCACGGCAACCAAAGCGCTGCAGTCGGGTGAAATGGATGTCGCTCCTCTAAAGGTCAATCAAAAACTGGAGGATAACTGAAAGGTGTTCTTGCAAACCTACATTTTTTCATCGGGACCCCAGCACCAAGCGCCTTCACCAGTCTCTATCTCAAATTTCCTAAGGAAGATATGTTGCCCACTAGCAGGATAATCATATGGGAAGACGTACCATAGGCCATGGTGGAGGTATGCTACGATACAGGACGAATCGTCCTCTAGAAAATGAGCGCCAGTGGCGATGATGGGAGGCTCTTGGAATCCACGAGGCTTTGGCATTAGGCCCGGGCAGCTCAATCGAGCTTTTAAGATCCAATCACCTATAAAGATATACCCAAGAAGCCTTGGCGAGGAGGTAAACACTTACTTTTATTGGCTCTCAACACGTTTACCATCTCCCCGGCACAAACCAGCATTTTTTGGCCTGACTTGTTCAGCGAAATACAGCCAACGGGGGCCACGAATTCGTGAATGGGTGTTGGTATAACCTTTACCAACCCCCTCCGAACCAAAAACTACCAGAGTTAGAATAACGAACAGGACAACTGATGGAGCAAGTAAGTACCTGAAGCGGTTTGAACGTCGTTATTTTGCCATTGGTGTTTGCTCCGACAAGAACATTATTCTGGGTCCAAATTACGAACGTATACGCAGTGGATCCCCTGTGAGTCCAAATTGTTTTGGGGGCATACTTGCAGTCGTATACCCTGATAGTGTGATCTTCGCTGGCACAGGCAAGATACCTGCCACTAATATGGAAAGCAAGCGAGTTTATAAACCCGGAAGGGCCTCTAAACGTTTGGCATTGGGCACGGTAAGTAGAATTTGTAGAGGTCATCGGGACGTGCGAGGTATCAGATGTAGTACTAGTCAAGCTTATATAGATGCCTCGTGCTCTCCATGTGTATGCACAGAATCACATTAGATCAGAGCGACTACTGAAGCACAAAGTCCCTAAAGGCTCGATGTTTCAAAGAGCTCACTCCATTAGCGACTGTAGACATAAACTTGTCAGACAAAATGAAAATTTGAGGGATAGCTGATCAATGGAATTTCTGAATAATCATTCAGTCGAGAATTACTATCACATCCTAGTCGTAGTCCTAGTCGTGGTCTTTACTAGCAATCAATCACTCTCAAGGTGATACAAAGCTTCGTCTCAATCTGACGAAAGCAGAAGCCTAAAAAGTAAATCCATACTCCTGCACCGATTATTAAGGCGTATGCTGCGAAGAGTGGATGCACATAAATGATCTAAGTGCTCGCTCTAAGCAGGGCAAAGATGTAATACAATGCAGTCAGCTCACCATAATGTGTCCCTTCTCCTCTTTCTTCGACATAATGAGGGATAAGATACCCGCCAAGGCTGTAGGAACAATGTACCATGCACCGACGGTGTTGGGTCGATAGCAAAATAATGCTGTTGCGATGATCACTGCGCCCAACCCGGTGAAGAACACGGCAGTAACGGCAGCGGTCGGGACGCGTATGACTTGGCGCTGCAGTCGCATTAGCCAAAAAATGCAAAACGATTAGTAGCTAGGAAGTAAAATTGCTCACAGGTATGCTATGCAAAATGGGAAAATTATCAAAATCAGACATAAATATTAATTGGGTTTCAGTCATTTATAAACTATTGATCATCGTGTATTCCATGGCATTAGTTAATCAATCATCCTTTTACACACGTATGTACACCGAAGTACACGGTACAGGAAGTCCGTTAAACCTGAGCTTCCTCAAATTTTACTATTATTCGCACCCAAAGATATAAGATATCTCCTGTCTAGTACTCCCAGTGATAATAGATCCTACCATTCCTGAAACACAAATATCGGCGGTGTGCGTCCAATAACGCGAATAAACATGAAAACCAGGGAAAGGTGAATCATGAGGCCTATTAAGGGCAATATAATGGACAGGAGAACCACACAAGTAAACGCTCCCAAGAGCCCAGTGACTTTGACGAACGTAGATGATTGTCGAATAAACTACACGAACTTTGAGGTATCGATCGGAGGCTCATGGTATAAAGTGGCTCACAAGTAAAAAACCTCCACCCTGGAACTTGATTCCAAATAGTCCGGCATATATGATCGTAAAAATAACTGAGAGCAAGACTGGCATGGTAATTCGTGGATGTGTGACGATGGGCTCGGTCAGAGTTAAGCCAAAAACCCCCACCCAGCTAAACATTCCGACTAGATAAAGGAAACGCGCTATATGTCCAGGTATGCGAAGGATCTGATATGGTTACGATCTATGATCTATGTGCATGCCAGTTACAATGATACGCACATATTCTCCGGACCGTTCATCATTGTCATCAGTTCGCGATCGACTTGTAGCACGATTCGTATTGTCTACACGAGAATCCGAGTCTGTGTCCTGATCATGACGAATATTTGCAGCAGCTGGTATTGTCATAGTAAATACTGCGTATTCACCTCTGCGTACCCTCCGGCTTGCACACCTCTATCGCAACTCTGTCGACATATTTAGAACAGTCGCTAACAATATGGCACCTTACCAGGGCATGAGTACCAAGGGATGAAGTGCGTGAGTCGATCATAAAGTGTGGGTCGGTCATGAAATGTCAGAGGTATATGAAGGGAAATTGACCTCATAAGAAGTACCTTAGCTCTTCTGGGTGCATTCTCAACCATTGATTTGGATATTTCTGGTTGTGGTAATTATGTTCGATGTTGATCGCCGTACAGCTAGAAGGAGTGCTTGGACACATTGAATCGTATGGAAGAGGCACGGTGCTTGTGATTGGTGCGTAATGTTTGAAAAAAAAATTTCCAAGAGGCCTCGTGAATCCGTTCCGCCATTTCACCGTGTGCTTACCCTGGATCTGGATATCAATATTAAAGATACCTTGTGAAAGTTGGCAATTCCCTTCCGCCATCTAAGGGCTTCCAGGAGCATCTCCACCCGTGCACCCGTGTGCTTCTAGAGACGCGCAATCGGGACTTGAAATTTGAAGGATGATCTATTTACCTGGAGGATGCCATCTATTATCAGGAAAAGATGGTCCAAGATGAAGGAATAGCGGTGGAGTGCGTGTGACGCGTTCCTAGTACGCGTCTTGCATCATGATCAGAAGCGCCCAAAGGCCCATTGTTCGACTAAAACGGAACGCTGAGTCAGTCGTGTGTATGTAATTTTTGCGAATCTTCGATTACACTTCAACTTGGCAAACCAGAAGCTAATGCCTCGAATTCAGGTTAATGTATACCATCAACACCGCTCGAATCTCTTCTAATAAAACCAGAAGCTATGCCTCGAATTACAGGATGGTTTAAACCATTACCACCGCTCGAGTCTCATGCTATTTCAATTTGGGCTTAGAAAATCGACCCTGACCTTGATCAAAGCGGAACGTATATGAGTATACTTAGTGCGTGGTAGGTTTGCGTGACGCTTGAAACGTCGGACATAATGCCAATGGTTTCGTTGATACGCCGATTTTTCGGCTAAGGCTAGAACTGCGCAGAACCAATAATCCTAGGTTCTGTTAGTAACAAAACACGGTCAATAAGAGAACTATAGTGAGCCCAAGCTGATAGTTAAAATCTACTGAGGACCTATTCTACCCAAGAGGTTGCAGAGTAACGGTACGCGCAATGGTACCATACTCAACTTTGTGAATGCGCCTCGATCAAAGTCCTATGCGCGGTATGGTGTAGCGAGGCAAGCTTGTTGGATAACAAGTTGCTGACCGAGGCAGATAAACGAGCCCACATACCAGTTATACTAGGCTAGGTCATCGAAGGATATACCCAAGGGATCGAAGTCTTAACGAGGCATCGCTTCCGCGATCAGCTCACCGAGGAGTCTAAACGACACTCAAGTTTATTAAACGAAGCAAGGTGGACCGAGATGGGGAAGTACCCTAACGGGTGCCCTCAAAGTTGACGCTCGCTGGAAAGCGCCCAGGCATATAGCCGCGGCAGTCCAACGCGGCCACATGACCCACTTGCTGTAGCTACTTCTAGAACACGGAAGGACCAAGGAGTATTTCTATCCGAGCCTCAGCGTTTTACCGAGATCCATATGCTACCAGGCATCTAGACTCGAGACCACGCGGAACTAGAGATAATAACCAGTCTCCCATTGGCAAGGAAAAACATAGAAATACCTCCGAGGGCTGTTCTGCTAAAGGAACTGGCGAGCCTTGTAAAAAGGCAAATGACTCGAGTCGATTCGGACCAAAATCCCAAAGGTCGACCCAATCGAGGAAGACAAACGAACGAGGCAGGAAAACGTCGAGGCAAAACCATAGTATACACGCATATATGGACATTATTTATCTTTTCTATTTTACTTACTCTGTTTCATCCTATCTCGCTCAATTTCTCTCATTTTCCTATTTTCATATATCTCGCTCAGTATATAAGGGTAGCTATTCTATCTCGGAATAACAAGTTAGACTTGATACCTGAAACGCATTTCTATCTTAGGACCTGTAGTGATTCGTACACGCTCAGACGCGTCTGCATCGTCCTCTACAACCTTTGAAACGGGTGGCCTTCTTGTAACCTCGATAATACTGAGGCTGTTCATTCTACTTCCCGGCTATTAAGTGAGCATTCCTGGTTTTCATCTCGAAGAGAGGTCACATCAGTCTTAGGACCGCAGGTGGAGCCTAACGTGCACACCTCGACGAGCCCGTTGTTAATTAGGAAAGGTCTTGGACCCAACTGTCGGCTTGGTCTAGTTTTAGGGAGGAAGCTTCTCGGAGTGTTACCTAGCTTTACCAACAGATTCTACCCCTTGCCCGCTCTTCGCTGAGTGTGTTAAAAACGCCTACTCGAGTGACTTGCGCGGCGGTCGTATAAGCTTGTTAGGTAACTCGCGGGAATCCCTGAGAGTTGGAGTATCATTGCGCGGCGACGTAAAGGCTCCCGAGATACGCAAAGTCGTTTGTTGAGTCGGCGTACTTGACCCGTGCTTTGGTGTTTCACCGCGGATACGCAAAGTCGTTTGTTGAGTCGGCGTACTTGACCCGTGCTTTGGTGTTTGCTTTCCCCTCGATTAGTTCAGCGCGTCGTCGTACGTTAGTTGGCTTTTCAAAACCTCCCTCCAAATATAAAACCTTGTTCATTGCGCACTATCTGTGTCAACTGTCAAGTGCTTTTCTCTTCGAATCAATTAGTAGTCGAGGGAACCTTTGACAACCTCCTTCCTCGCATTAAATTAAACCTTTTGGATTATATCTGATTGGGGTGATTGTTGTTTGGTTGGTTTTCATACCCACCACAAATCTAACTCATCATCGTCCATTCATTATTCTCCTAAAAATTTCTCGGGAAGAGGGTCCGTTGTACTACGGTAAATCCCATGAACAAGGTATCGGTCGGCTCTTCCCTTTCTCGTGGAAAATGTGTAACACAAGCGGATTTCAGGAACATCCGCAAGACCTAAATCGCAGTATGATACTTTCCCGTCGGAGATAATAGCATCTTTTGCATACAATTTTTCTACCATGTACATACTGGTTACAATCCCATCGCCTCCGGCAGTTCCCCAACGGGACCACGCTGTGTATCGATTCTATCTTTCTATCTTCCCAAGAATCAAGAATTAATTTCGGAAAATAATGCCAATGGCTTCGTCCACTCAACATCCTCCCAAAAATCTCTCGGGACGAGAGTCCATTGTACTACGGTAAATCCCATGAACAAGGTATTGGTCGACTCTTCCCTTTCTCGTGGAAAATGTGTAGCACAGGCGGAAATTTCAGGTAGATCCGCAAGACCTAAATCGCAGTGAGATACTTTCCCGTTGGAAATAATGGCATCTTTTACATATCTTCTCCAAGAATCTCGGAAAATTGTCCAGCAGGCGGATGATGGTCTCTTTCTTTCTTTTTGCACGAGGTCGACTACTATCGTCCCACCAATTTTCAGTAAGACCCGAAACTTATCTTTTGCATGAGGCCAGCTCATGCGCTCTATATCGTCCTACAGACGAGATCTGATCAATTTGTACACCCGACGTTCTTGTACAATCGATAATTCATGTCAGAAAATTGTCGATATGATACATTACTTCCTTTGCTCGATTTTTATCGTCCCAATTTACCGCTCTGACTGCCCAGTCTCATTTCTTATCAAACGAGGTAAACTAGGCGGAGAAATTGCTAACTAGGCAGTTTACTTAAAGAGATGGCCAAAGCGTACAATATGATATCAATCTTCGATCATTTGATTGACTCCCGTGCCGAGATTATTTACTATAGTTGGAAAGTGCCGGAGAAACAAAGGAAGATGGTCCGAATATCCTGGCTACCTTCAGCACTGGATACCAATCACAAAACATGCAGCACGATCCATCACAGTCAAAGCCGACCCCAAAAATGCTCCCCAGATGGTACACCCAATCATAAAAGTCATCACCGTGTAGATTGGTGAGACGTACAAAACCTAGATATTGACCATGTTTAATATAGTAACACCGTATACCTTTAAAAATCACTTACAATAAAATCCCCCTGTTGCTCCTTCTCGAATCCGGCAAGTAGCCCAGTAAAAACAATGATATACGGGAGGAAATATTGCGCCAAATTCGGGTCCACACAAATTTGAGAAAATAAACCCAGTTGGGTTAACACCCCAGTCGCAAAGATGCCTTGGCATAGACGCACTGGAATTCGGATAGTGGGGAGCTGAAGAAGTTATTAAGTCAGACGTTGAGTTTCGAACTCCAGTGCTCACAGGAATTGGCATTGCTGAGACTTCGAGGGAAAGAATGGGAAATTTCTTGATCACTTCATTCGTGTTTTATGATTTAGGCCTCGTGTCGGCCATCATGAAAACGTCTCAGTCAACTAGCGTATGATTTCAGACAGTTCTGATAATCATATTACTCGCGCGATTATGGTGAAATTATACTAGATTTGCATGAAAAAAGGGAAGCTTACGCTTAAATCCATATCTTTTTAGCGTAATTTTACCATTTTCAGTAAAAACTTGAACTTGTAAAAATTTGCATGCAGTGTCGGTCTGATCAGCATGTGGCGGTACAATCAAATAAGATATGCTTTGACCTCCTTCCAACTCGGTGACTCAAAATACAATATTCGCAGTATTGCTAGTACTTTGTACAGAGCACAGATGCGATTATGCTATCGAGAGAGGAGGTTTTGGACAATCACAACATTTTGTTTCTGAACGGCAGGCATAAATTACACGTTTACAACACGTTGGCTTCATGTCTGTTATTAGTCAAGGCCACGCGCCACTGGTTTATCTCGGCTCTCCGTAAGTCTTTCGAGGGCGGGATATTTTGGGACAGGGTAAGAAGTTTTAGCACCAGCAAAACATGAGGCGGAGGAACACTATCCCAGATCCAGAATTCTGGAAGGAACAGAGAATGATTCGCTCATGCAGGAACCCATGAGAAAGAACCTCACCCACTGTTGTATTAATATTCAAAAGAAGCCGAGGAATCTTCGTCAATCGATTTTCAAGCCTATCGGAAATTTCGCCATGCCAGCAACCCGTTCTCAGTCTCGTTCTTCTCGCACCCCATCTGTGCTCTCAGCCTCTTCGTCGACCAAATCGTCGACAGCATCGCACTCTACTCGCTTTGGTGGTGTCTTCTCCGAAACGCTCAACGGTAATATCTTACCAAAAGAGTAAGTGGCAGTCGTTATAGCATGCATGCAATTGTTGATGCCAAATAAATCAGACGAAGGGGACCACATTCGGTCTACTCTTCCCTTTGCGTGGGGCAAAGGAGGTTAGGACTCAGTTTCGGAGCACCAACTCGAACGAAAAGGCCCCTGTCCGCAGGCAGCATCATCGTTACATCCATTTTTTATCTTCCTTTGCAAAAGAAGTACAAAACGATCCTCTTTACGTGGTGGTGATCATCCACCAACACCGACGGTATTTGGTAGCTGGAACATTCGACGACGATATGCCTGATGAAAATCAGGCTATCAAGAGTTTAGGATGTACAAGCTCCTTCAGAGGAGATATTGCAATCTGTTTCTATAATTCCGTTTCAAACCGCGAGGAGGAGTTCCTATACGGTATTCCAAGCTATCCATCCTTTCAAGACTGCGATGACACTTTAAAGCACGTCGTGGATAGGTATGTAACTAAGGTCTCATTCCTGCGTACCCTGTGCTGATATATATTCAGATTTTTTCGACATGTCAGGAATGTTATCCTGAACGGCAGTAGTTTGAAGTCAGTAGTTGGACTTGGAGGTTGATGTTGCCCTTTTCATGATGCCTATTCCTGCATTTATATCAGTGTTCGTTACCTTGACTTCATCACATTCCTTCATGATTCGCATTATATCTTACCCTGCCACAGGCTCTATCACATTCCTTTACGACTTTCTTCTCTGCTTCTGTTCCTGCATTATATCAGTGTTTCTTATCTGTAAGCCAGCATGTTTGACATTGCACTAACTATGTGCCGTACATGTACATAAGACTCGTGAGGGTAAAGCAAAATATGAAAGCGATTTCCGACAACTCCAGTCCAAACGATATCGCAAAGAAACAAAGCACTAGTCTTACGAGGCGCCAGATGCTGAAGATACAGCTAAGAGTTCCGATAAACAGTAAAAATGTCACCCCCTGCGCTGGTAGCACAAATACCTATATAGAGACAATTAGGTATGTGTTTATTCAGATGTTTTAGTAGGTATACCATTATCACCGACGACTCGAGCTCGACTTTTCTTGAAGGAAATACCCCATACTTATAGAGAATGAGACTTGTACTTCCCGAAAATAGACTGAGCATGACTATAGAAAATTTCTGCCCTCCCGTGTTGTTCATTAACACCCATAGATCGTGCAGCATTTTCCCCCCACACATGATAGCAACAAACAATCCATAGACCAAAACACCATTGATGATAACCAAGGGTATCCTAATTGTCTAACCAGATTTCTCAGCGTGAGTTCTGTAGAAACCACCGGAAAATACCCACCGACGATTTATCGTGATTGTGTGAGATGTCTACAATCGCATGTTGGGGCGCAGTATGAGTTCTAGAGGGGGGCGCCGGCGTCTGTGGTGTAAACCATAGCGATATCAGAGTAAGTAAGGGTGGAATGAGGAGAGTAGACTCTCTTATTCACTAGCATATTTGTCGTCTCGAAAGGGTCATATTCGTGGCCAATCAGTGTTGTCAAAAGCGGTTGTGGAGTTTGCAATAAATTGTCTGATCTATCATCGAACAAGGGAGAGGGGCGCGCAATCGGAGGGGGACGTGGGTTGTGAGAAGGCCCAGTAGTAGCCAAATCGCGCCAGGCCATACAGTCCTGAGGCGTTTCATTGAGTTTAAATAGTATTCGCCTCATGTTTGCATTTTTTACAGCATCATATCACTTGCCAATGAGGCGAGAAAACATTTCACGCCTCGTACTAGATAGGCATACATAATACGACTAATCGCACCAGTAAAGCATAGAGGGATAGTATTTGCTTTTCTATATCTATATATCAAGGCGCAGTCGGGATGTTCAACCCGAAGGATGTAAAGCCAGTTGATTACACTTCTCACACTGCATCTCCATCGTCCCCTTTGAGTGTCAATTCGATGAGACTAATAGACAGTCAGATAGGTATCCAAGGAATCGAAATATCAATAATACAGACCGTTCAAGATCTTCAGGTAAAGAAAAGTCAATACTCGAAGTGGGCGGAGTCGAATGTCGGTAAAGCCCTGAAACTTTGCCTCCTCCGTTTTGATCCGATTCAGGGTTGTAGCAGTTAATGGGTAGGCCCATGATTGGGGAGCACTTGGTTTTGGTGTAGATATTGACCTCTAGTCTCCGACGCGGCATGGCACCCCTCCCAAACGAAACTTTTCCATAGGAATCCTTCCTTTTTGTGCGCGTGGAAAGGTATAGCACATCAAGTTTCCTGCAAAACTCTCGGAAGGGTTGGCTGCGCCAAGTGAAGGTTGAGAATTTTGATATTGTCTCTGGCCTTCAATGAGAACTTCCTCGTCCGAGGATGTTCCATCTACTCCTAAGATATTCCACAATTTTCGAAACCGCTGAAGTGCCTCGAATAGGTTAATCGCTTCACCGCGCATATTGTACGTCTACAAAGAGGTTTGTCAGTGCCTCGAATAGGAGAATTGAACATACATTTCTTTTTCGAGCATCCACTGTTTGCTTCCGAGCCTTCCTGTCCTGTTCCTCAAGAGTTTTCGAAGATTGGACATATTTTGAATGAAGGAGAGCGAATGTGAGCTAAAAATGCTGTGCGGATCGCGTCGACTTCGTATCGGTTTTGCGGTGCTATCTTTTGGTTATCAAGCAACCAGTTAGTGAAAACAGTGGCTGCTCCTTTGTTCCACGCTGACACTGGCTCTCCTAGCAGGTATAGCCAGAACTGTTCGTCATTGTTAAATGGAATAGCTAGACTATTTTCCTTGTACAGAGGGGCAAACGAGTCGGCTTCTTCTTTAGAGACGTTGATCAAGAGACGTTGTCTGGTCCCATGAGCTCTTTAACCCAATCTCGTATCTCGCGCTAAAGAACATGTGATAACTGCGAGATCATGACAAAGTAGCACATACACTTCTTTCAACATTCTGGGGATTCCTGTGAGATGGCGTGCGATCCGGTGGCGATGGGACTGGTTCGGCCCATACATTGCTGGATGATTGGGACGGGTTTGTGGGCTGGTGAGGTGGAGTGTTGTCACTGGACTGCCCTTCAGAGTTTGGTTTTGGTTGTTCGCCAGAGGTGCAAAGCTTTAAGGCGTCTACGATAGAAGTAGCCATGCCTTCGATGGAATTCGTGACTCCTTGCAAAGATTTATTCAAGTCCTTATTTGACTCGAGGAGCTTGTCCAATTTTGTTTCGAGTGCGTCGGAACGGTGAAACATTTTGGAGAAACCCTGGTCGAAGAACCCTTTTATCTACCCTCAAAACATAACGATGAGATTAGCTGTCAGAATTTATTGGAATATGTACATCATCATCTGGAATGTTGTCGCTAGTATTCGAGTCAGTTCGAGCCCGGGTTTGTCGAGAACGCGATGTTCCTCGGGAACTTGTAGCAGATGGCGGTAAGGAGGACTCTGGATTAGGGCCTGTTCTCCCCCCTCTAGCAGAGGGTGAGGCTGGTGAAGTCTATGAGCTCAAATTAGCTAGCATGATCTATCCTTATCTCAGTTTCAAAGAATACTAACTGAGTGTGCCCTTCGTTGACGCGAGCTCGAAGGTTTGGGTGTGTTATCCTGAGCAGTTGTTCCATTCATGGGGTCATCAAAGGCTGAGCGGACGGGAGTGGTGGGGTTTGTATCAGACATGTCAAAGAGCAAGAAGGAGCAAGAGCGTCTGTGACAGGTGACATTGTGATACTTATTAACGACCAAAATTGGAACTGTGGATCCACAATTCGCTTAAGCCAGAGCCAGAGCTAGGATGAGTGAATGAAATAACTCCAAATATATGTGCACTAGTAACTATCAGGTAACTACCCTTCCACTTCCTAGTCGCTAGCGTTGCGTGGAATTAAAAGTCGTGAGGGCTACTTGAACTTCATCCTCCGACTCCGCACTGATGTCTACTCCCTTGGATTCCTGAGCAATCCTCAGCTGCTCTAGAGCCAATTTTTGCAGTAGGGCGGCGAACTCCACATGTTTTGCCGTCAGGACTTGGCTGGAGCTCCCATCCACTGGGCGTCTAAGACAAATAACCCTGCGTTTGGTGCCTTTCGAATTCATGATCTATTGTATTGCAGTTTGTTGATCAGCATACAATGTGCGGTTAGTAGGGCTAAGGCAACTAATCCAGAGTCTCCTTACCGCCATCTGCTACAAGTTCCCGAGGAACATCGCGTTCTCGACAAACCCGGGCTCGAACTGACTCGAATACTAGCGACAACATTCCAGATGATGATGTACGTATTCCAATAAATTCTGACAGCTAATCTCATCGTTATGTTTTGAGGGTAGATAAAAGGGTTCTTCGACCAGGGTTTCTCCAAAATGTTTCACCGTTCTGACGCACTCGAAACAAAATTGGACAAGCTCCTCGAGTCAAATAAGGACTTGAATAAATCTTTGCAAGGAGTCACGAATTCCATCGAAGGCATGGCTACTTCTATTGTAGACGCCTTAAAGCTTCGCACCTCTGGCGAACAACCGAAACCAAACTCTGAAGGGCAGTCCAGTGGCAAACAACCGAAACCAAACTCTGAAGGGCAGTCCAGTGACAACACTCCACCTCGCCAGCCCACAACCCGTCCCAATCATCCAGCAATGTATGGGCCGAACCAGTCCCATCGCCACCGGATCGCACGCCATCTCACAGGAATCCCCAGAATGTTGAAAGAAGTGTATGTGCTACTTTGTCATGATCTCGCAGTTATCACATGTTCTTTAGGCCGAGATACGAGATTGGGTTAAAGAGCTC
>ML769716.1:33082-56496 GCA_009733575.1 Gymnopus androsaceus JB14 | reverse complement strand
GGAAATCGTCGACTCCGCACTGATAACACTTTGGTAGTAATTTGATAGTGCATGGGTATTGTACATATTTCCGCCGTCGATCACAAATTAATTAGTATTCTGATTCTTCTGACAAGCCCCCGTCGTCCCAAATATACCAAATTCGCCAAATCAGCAATTCTTCCGCTCATGAGGCTGGGAATCAATCTGTTAAGAGCAGCAATGTACCAATCAAGTGCATAGTTTATTTGAGGACTCATGTTAAGGTGGAAAAGCGGAATATATCTAGAATACACGAATCTGGGAATCCGGAGTCGCGACCAGCTGCAAGGATGTCTCTCAAAAACATGCCAGCTACAGGAGGCAGATTCTAACGTTGACTAACGGCAAGAATTCGAATGATACAATGAGGCGAGGATTAACATGCGGTTTGGAATATGGAGCCATTTAATGTCTTCAACGCTAACTACTTTTCTTCAATACCATGACCCTTTTTGAAACGTGGCCTGAAGCTATCGAGAAATCCTGAAACTCAATGTCGAAATTAATCGTCTCTTCTGTGCATTTTTTGCTGGCGTCTTCATCACCTTGGTAATTGTGCTGGTAGTATGTGGCCTGTTCTCCCCCCTCTAGCAGAGGGTGAGGCTGGTGAAGTCTATGAGCTCAAATTAGCTAGCATGATCTATCCTTATCTCAGTTTCAAAGAATACTAACTGAGCGTGCCCTTCGTTGATGCGAGCTTGAAGGTTTGGGTGTGTTATCCTGAGCAGTTGTTCCATTCATGGGGTCATCAAAGGCTGAGCGGACGGGAGTGGTGGGGTTTGTATCAGACATGTCGAAGAGCAAGAAGGAGCAAGAGCGTCTGTGACAGGTGACATTGTGATACTTATTAACGACCGAAATTGGAACTGTGGATCCACAATTCGCTTAAGCGAGAGCCAGAGCTAGGATGAGTGAATGAAATAACTCTAAATATATGTGCACTAGTAACTATCGGGTAACTACCCTTCCACTTCCTAGTCGCTAGCATTGCGTGGAATTAAAAGTCGTGAGGGCTACTTGAACTTCATCCTCCGACTCCGCACTGATGTCTACTCCCTTGGATTCCTGAGCAATCCTCAGCTGCTCTAGAGCCAATTTTTGCAGTAGGGCGGCGAACTCCACATGTTTTGCCATCAGGACTTGGCTGGAGCTCCCATCCACTGGGCGTCTAAGACGAATAACCCTGCGTTTGGTGCCTTTCGAATTCATGATCTATTGTATTGCAGTTTGTTGATCAGCATACAATGTGCGGTTAGTAGGGCTAACACATACTACCAGCACAATTACCAAGGTGATGAAAACGCCAGCAAAAAATGCACAGAAGAGACAATTAATTTCGACATCAAGTTTCAGGATTTCCTCGATAGCTTCAGGCCACGTTTCAAAAGAGGTCATGGTATTGAAGAAAAGTAGTTAGCGTTGAAGACATTAAATGGCTCCATATTCCAAACCGCATGTTAATCCTCGCCTCATTGTATCATTCGAATTCTTGCCGTTAGTCAACGTTAGAATCTGCCTCCTGTAGCTGGCATGTTTTTGAGAGACATCCTTGCAGCTGGTCGTGACTCCGGATTCCCAGATTCGTGTATTCTAGATATATTCCGCTATTCCACCCTAACATGAGTCCTCAAATAAACTATGCACTTGATTGGTACATTGCTGCTCTTAACAGATTGATTCCCAGCCTCATGAGCGGGGGGGGCCAGACGTAGTTCGATGAATCGATGGATCACTGCATAGACGTGACCAGCGACACTGGCTGCATCCCATTGGACATAGACGTATCTGTGCAGATACGTCGTTCTGTATCACAGACACTGGCGCTGCGTACGACGTCGCGCCTGTTTGAGAATGAAATCCGGCAGATTCCAAACGCCTGGGGCCAAACTTGCCTCCGAAATTGGAGGCCCATTTACCAAAAATACTTTCCTGGCCTTTTGCGGGGAAGATGGATTCTCTCCTCCAGAACTCAGCTTAAGCCTTGCTAATCGATATTTGATTCCACCTTACCTGTAGTGAAACTAGTAGGGTTCCCAAATGAGGCTTTGTTGTTGGTATCTTTCGGATGGGATTGGACTGGGCTGCTATTATTATAGAATCAGCATTCACCCTCGTGAAACTGTTCGTACTCATCCTCTACGATTCTGGTTTCTCCGTCTTCTACCACGTATCGGTAGAAGGAATAATTTGTATGCTTGTAAGCGAGCGTCTAGATCAGGGTTAAGAATTCACTATGATTCATGATTTAGACCCAATATATGCACAGAAGAGATTGCCCTGGCGTTCATTGTGATGAAAATGCAAAGGAAAGGATGAATCACTTCGACTGAGCTCCAATTCCAACATGAACATGCCAGTTATGACGCGATCAAAGGCATACTAGCGCAAGTCATGCGCACAATCCGCAGTCAGAGCCGTTCTCCACCAATCGCACGCCAGGTACATCTGCTCAACGATTTGACCCCATAATTATATCTTTGAGCACATGCCATTTACCTTGACCAAATTTGTTCCTCGGCCAGAAGATCTGCTCAACGATTTGACCCCATTTGATTGAGATATTCCGGCCGATGTATTTTTCAGAAACTCATGTCATTGGGATGGAGCTGTGTGTATCTACGCCTGAAAGTCCTTTGTTGGTCTAAAATAGAAAGTTTTTCTTGAGGAATATCATTGGTCGCCGAATATATAATGCTACATATATTCCGCTTCGACATGAGCGTGATGAGTTTTGCACAGCATTATTGATTCAAATTTTCTTATTATGTGCTTGCAATCAAAGATTGCAGTATTATAATTATTCGGCCTCGTGTAGACCATGTGAATTATTTATCTTCGTACATGCAAGTTTTCTACTATCAAGCTTGGATGGACGAAGGAATCGCTGACTTGTTCTTTACAGTAGAATAATTTTCTTGACCGGCGTTAGGCATATCCTTGACAGGCAGGTGATTAACTATCAATACAATACGCTTTGGCTTGCTCATTCAGGTATGATCATGATGATCGATCCGGCCTTCGATAACTGTTGAAATTTAGGCGAACGCAATGGTCGTGACGGTACTGGTGGTAACTGTGGTCTTGGTGGTCGCGGTAGTGGTGGTAGTGGTCACATTTGTTGCAGATTCTGCACCAGTATGCATCCCCTCGGAACTTTGACGAACACAGATTTCAAGGAGTTAATCGCGTCTAGTGTGTGCTCGAGTATGCGGTATGCGGTTTCCGGGTCGGGTGGCTGTGCGGGTCGGGTCGGGTCAGCTCTGCACACCGGACCGGCAATATACCGGATCCTCCTGTGTAGAACTAGAAACCTACATTTTTTATGATTTTAGGTTTTTATAATAAAAATTGTAATGTACAACTGCATTCAAACAGCTATTTTAAGCTCTCTGTAATGATTTGGGGACCAGGCATGCATCTATGGTACCAACATATTTAAGATAGTGTTTATGCTTGGAAACACTGTTTTCATTGCATTTTCAAGATTTGCAAATTTTATATAGAAATTTTGCCATCATTATGTTTAAATAACTGTTTAAACCCTAATTAGATATCTGGCATCAATCTAGGTATTTTAGGGTATTTGAAGGTATTTTAACATTGGGTTTCCTTGGTTTTCAAGCATTTTTAATATTTGCAAGGTTTTTAAATAGAAGTTTTAATGTAATTACAAGCAAACTAGCATTTTAAGTCCAATAAACACCTAATACAATGTCTACAATGGCCATCCATTAATTTTATTCATGCAAATAAGTTAAGTATAGTAAAATGAACAAAACAATGAAAATTCACCCGGAAAAAACCATAACCCAACCCGGACCCGGAGAAACCCGTACCTGGCTGACCGGGTCCGGGTGCAGTGCCGGGTCCGGGTCAGGTTGACCTTTGGGGTACCCAAACCGACCCGAGCCACACACTAATCGCGTCCGTTAAGCACTCCACGACATCCTGGAATAAAGATACATCTGTAAGCTCATATTGAAAGAATGGTATTAACATACATTGACATCGTTTTCGTGATCTCCTATGATCCTCGCACGTTTGGGCAAGGGGTAGATTGGTCTATGGGGGGCGTCAAGGAAAGGGTCAAAGGGCCTTGTCGAAGAAGACCTCTGCAGCTCTGATCAGCAAAAAATCAGCCATTTATCGAGATATTGCACGCACGACCGGTCTGGGTGTGGTCTCTCTGCCACGGGCAGTATCGATAGAGCCAGTAGTCTCTTGAAATGGTTGAGAACAGACTGGTTGAATGAATAAGGGTAGGGTTCACCTTGAGATTTCCCATTTTTCAAATTGAGTTCTGTGCCAATATCTTGTTAAGAAAAGCGTATTCGTGTGAGGAGAGCTCACCTTCAGACATGGTGGTAGTCTTTGTTCAAGATTATCTCCCGTGAGACCTCGTGTGTGATCTTCGGCGTCCCATTCCGTCCGTTTACCGATTGACAGTCTTTCAATTTGCTTTTATTACGATCAGATAATTCGACGCCGGCAAATTTTATTGAGTGTATCTACCCTTAGCAAGTATTTCGATTTTCTAGAGCGACTCGAATGCACTGCTACGGAGGTAAGAGACATCGAAAGTAGATTGGCGACAGCCCGAATCACTCTCGTCTTCTGCATCTTCAGGATGGGCTGGATCTATGGCAGTTTCTGTCGAAGGATGAGATGACTGAGTGGAAAGCTGAAATTCGCCTCACCATTGGACAACTGAAGCCAGGGGAAGCTGGTATTAGGGCAGGTAACGGAATATTCCATAACTGGCACACGTTCATGAGCGCGATGTGACTGCGATATGCTCTGTGTACTAGTCGTGCTCTGCCTTTGCTCCATTGCCAGGCGGTACCCACCCCAAAACCCGCCCCAAATGTTATGTCGATTTTTGAAGGATTGCACCCAGCCTTTTGGCGCTTGGAAATCGATGCCATGCGATCTGGCAATGGAGAGAGCCTTTTCTTTCAGACTGGCGTCTGTGAATGGACCATTTGACAGCGCGCTCCTCCAGCCCCATGGGTAGACCGACTGGTCAGGAAGGCTTCCGTAATACTCGTCACTGACTTCCATGAGCCATTTTTTCATCTCTTCCTTGACAAGAGGATATTTGGGCACGGATGGGCGCCGTTTTTGCCTTGCGTCATCTTCCGCATTCAACCACCTTTCCTTGTCCTTCAGGATCTTGCTGACCGTCGTGCAATCAACGTCATAATCCCAAGCAATGTCTTCGTGTTTTTCAAGCAGGATTAGAAAGATGGCGAAGGCAGATTGCTTTGCGATCGAAATTGGAAAGGGGATTTTTGGTATGTTTGCGGCGAGAGGTAGTCGGATTAGTGGTAAAAGGTGTTTTGCTACTCATATCCAGGAAGGAAGTGGGGGAGCTGAAAACTTCGAAATGGAAGCGATCATAGATAAATAACCTAGCACGAGCTGGAAGACGGCACGGACACCTGATGAAATGCTCTTTCCCATTCTCGCCAATCGCATATGATTGTTGTGAGAGACGTCAGTAATATTATATTCATTCCCCTTGTAAGACGATTCCTAAAGATTTACTAAGCAGATCCTTGTGCTTCAAACTCGTTTTACCTGTGCGATCGGAATTTAGATACATTTCAGCTTCAGCGAAAGACGAAGTTTAGTCACCTGCTTCTCCATCTCTTCTCTGCTTCGGCGCATTTCCGCCAGCAAATCTTGTAATGATTGAAGACTTTCGAACCAACTTTCAATGGCTTTATTTTGCTATGGTTAACGTTAGGTGTTTATCAGTGCATGAATAGGTATGCTCAAACTTACCACTTCGCAAGCCATATGAATCTCAGCAGCTTTGAACTTGGTTTGTACAATTTTGGCTTTGGTGCGTAGAGCTCTAATGGCCTCCAAATGTGCCTGTCGACGGGCTCGTCTTTGATGTATGAGCAATAGAGCGTGGTGTTCCAACTAGTACCACGCAAACACTATCAGAAAACGGAGAATCAATGTACAAAAAATGAGGGTTACAGCATCGACTTTGCTATGTGAGGCTGAACAGACATCTGTCAGAGGGGACGAATTTAGGAACTTCATGATGGTAATGGGATCGCAAACTATTCAGCGAGTTAAATAAGTTCCTTTCGAGCCACTCATTTATCAATCATCTCGAGTCCCTTTGTTCAATTGCAAAGACCTTTGAGAAAAAAGAAACGTGGACAAGCGACCATCGACGGTCGCCATGCACTTATGTAAAGAGAAACAAAGCCCAAAGCCCTCTAATAGAGATAAGTATCACATCTGTGGAAACGACCTTTTCGAACTGTGCAACGTCGGTTGTCTAAGTCCTATCTGCGCGCCGGGAATAGACCCAGAGGCAGCTTGTGGAATCGATGTGATATTTGGTAGTGATGGCGCGATCAAGATCAAGAATCGCGACGCGTACTTAAAGTTTACCGACTGCTAACCTTGACTCGGAGCGGTAAAAGCATCATTACTATCGTGCCTGCCGCCTTTATAAAGCCTCCAGAGTTTATGAAACCATTTCAGAAGCTCTTCCCTCACATATTGCTGTATGTATGCATCGAAATTGAAGTATGTATACATAAAATGTATGGCTTCAGTCTTTTTGCATTGAAAATGGTTGATTTCTAGTTCCGCAGACTGCTTTAGGTGCCAAATTCACGAATTCACTCGTCCTAATCACATTAATACCCATTGTACTTAAGGCACAAGCTTTGATGCGCAAACATTTACGAGCAATTGCCTTGTCCCGCAAGGAGGTACAAGCAAGCGGGAAACTCACGAGCAGGCACAATTAACATTGATCCACCAGGAATAAGTAGGATCTTGTAAGTGATCATGAGTACAAAGAAGGAAAGTGAGCCTTGGTCCACCCAATTGAGCTCACAGCAGAATCAGACAAGTTTGAAGAATCTGCTAACAAAGATGAAAATGATTTCTCAGATGTTAGTGAATGAGTCTGGGTATGGCTGATAATGAATACATGTACATCACTCCACAATTTCACCTTCCTCAATCTCATACTGTTGGGCCAGTTTTTCCTCTTTAGCCCTAGCCTTCCTCATATGATTCCTTTCCTTCTTGTATTGCTTCTTATACTCATCTCGTGCTTCTTCATTCTGCGCAAATACCCATTCAATGGAAATTAGGTACCCGATTTTTCGACAGCAAGGGCCTATACAACTGTGTCATTGAAATTATATAGAAAATTAATGGTTTTAACACTTACATTGCAATTTTCCAGCAGGGAATTCTTCCCTTGAAGCTAATAACAACCGGACAGTACATGGGCCACAATAACCCACTGCTCTGGTTGGGCAGGTCAGCACTGTCTGGATAGTTTCGAAGGTGCAGATCTAGAAGATTTCAGAAAAAAAAAATACAAATATGACTTCCGACTTACCGCGCATTCCTGCTGCTCAAACCATTTCTGTCCAAACTGCCAAAAAAAATGGAAATGTAAGTAATTGGTCTCAGTCTTGATATTATAGACTTACGTCCTTTCGATCTCTCTTCAGATGTTTGTAGAACTCATGGCCATTGATTCCTTCCAATGCCAGAGCGTTTGAAATAATCTGTAGAATGGTATATAATCCAATAAATACTATCAGAAATAATCCTACCTTGAAAAGCTGTTCTGGGTCCTTAACATCTTGACCAATTCGATCAGGAGGTAACCAGAGGACTTGCGGGTCGACCACCATGGTGTCAGGATATGGCAGCTCTAAGGCTGTTGTTGACTCCCCATCGTTGCCCAAAGACGAGAGCCTGAGTGGCGGACCTGGAATGGGTCCTGGGTTACACTGTTCTCAAAGTCGGAAGTGAGTTAATTATTTGCAGCTCAGAAAGTGAGGTTCACCAGCTGGGAAGCCTTGGTTGATTCAGCCTCAACTGCGCAAGTATCAGACTAGTTTAATAATTAACAGATTAGCTTACTTACGATGTTTTTTTATCAATCCTTGCTTCAAAGACACCACAGGCTTTCTCTTGTATATTTCTTCTGGGCTCATGCTGAACCAAAACTGGTTAAACGTAGATCCATAAAAAGCGACGGAGGTGGCTGGATCGTCGGTCTCATCTTTTGTTTTCCATCCTGCCCACTTAAACAGGAGTTGGATTAGACAATGAACTAAAAGCATTGCTGATATTATTTACATGAATTCGGTAGTGCTTTGCTTGATCAGTACAGTCAAAGGTTATATGTTCAATGTAAAACTTACAAATTTTCCGTTTTTTATAAATGCTTTCCGTATAAACGCGACTTCGTAGTAATCGGTCATCGCTGAAGTTGTCTAAGTTGAAGTTGATTAAGTTGGGTTCATTGCGTAGCGGCCCGGTCAAGGACACCAGATTTTTCCACGTGTCACGACTCACAGTCTGTCATTCTTACCACCATTTGCGCTCGACGAAGCCGTCAGTGTGCAACTCGAGCGCAGGGTAAACCTCTCCTCTCTACCTCTTCCTTTGCCCATGATGTATCCAATGAGCCGTAAGTGTGCAATCTGGATACGGGGCGAACTTGGACTATTGGATTACACTGGAAATCTTTTGGAGGGTTGACCGCGTCATTATTCACCAAGTGGTGCAACAGCATAACATGGCCATCGGCAAAGCTGGTATTTATACTAGCTTTAACGCACGGTGCATGCGGTGTATTCTGTTTTCTTACCACCATTTGCGCTCAACGAGCCATCGGTGTGCAACTCGAGCGCAAGGTAAACCTCTGCCCGTGTCAGGTCCAGAACATTCTTGGGATCGAGAATGTTCCCGCAGTATCTGAAACCATGATCTTGCATTCCAGCCAGCGTTTTGGATGGATGGACGAACATCTTGATTTATTAGTCTGGGTGCATTCGCCAAGGTAAGCTTTTCGTTATGCCCCACGGAATATTGCAGGTCCGTTGTGTTGATTCTAATCTATCACCTTGCGTCCACCTGTAGCAGCTACCTGATCACATCAGCCTTGGTGAACTACCCAAGGTCTGATGTGATCAGCAAGGGTAGTTTCCCAAGCAGCTGAATATAGGGCAGCTCGCAAGGGTACAATCCCTTGGGCAAATACCCAAGGGGATCATCTGGCATATTTGTCAACACTGATAAACCGGACCATTGCGATTAAATCATTATCAATTACCGTCCTCCGTGATGAGACGGATGGGCCGGACACCTTACGGATCTGGCCCGGGACGGTGCTTGACCCGAGTAAAATATTGGCAGCATGATGATTAGAACTCTCAGCACTTCCAATATTAATCTCGTGATCTATGCATAGAAACGGGACGCATTAACATGTTTGCCATTTGACCAATACACGTCGTGTAATGTAGTCAGGCTATAGTCCCTACTTCATCAACACAAATAAAACCCAAAACTCAAAAAAGTAAATCATTATAAAAAGCTGAGCCAGAGCAGTAATACAATGTACATGGATAGTAAAAGGCTCAATAATCAAACCCCAGACACATGATAGACATCCTCCAGCACCTCCGTCAACCTCTCCTCATGGACCACTGCTTCCTGCTGCTGCCGAAAGCCCTTTGTCTTCTCCTTCTCCTTGAACATAGCCACTGCTTCCATCCACCAAACCAACGCCGTGATTCGCCGCACAGTTAGGCTCGAAAATAAAGACATTGTCCCGGCACCAGTTACCATCCCGGGAATAGCAAATCTGTTGAAAATTCTTCGCCGTTGTTCAATTCCTTCTCTTCCTCTGTCCTCTGGCTGCATCGTGCGCTGCCACTTGCTAAACCTAACGGCGTGGTCTTCCAAATCGATTCTGGGATCGAATGTCTTGTGTCCCCACTGAATCCACACTCCTACTGCAATAGGACAATTCTGCTTGGAGATTCCTGAAATCCTGACCTCGTCTTGTACTTGCGAAACATGGTGGCCAAAGGTCGCCGCTAAAAGGGATCCATCCAGGGACCATGACGCATGTGAAGGTATAACGTATTCGACTCGCGAAGGCTCTATGGGCTTTTTGTCTCCTCGCAAAAGAGAACAAATAGCCTCGCCAGTCTTATACCTCCTCAATAAAACCTGAAGTGCAGCAGTATTCACTTCAGTGGTGCCACGCTTGTGGTATCGCTTGACGTCATGCTCGATAACAGGGTTTTGTGCATGCGAGAGTTGCGATTGGCCAGTGAGGATTTTCTATGACGTTGTGAGGAGTGCACGAGGATAAAGGAGAGTTAGTTGGGTCAGAGGAAAGGAACAAGACCAACTAACTTCCTTCACCACCTTCATATCCTTCCCACTATCCATCAGCGTCTCGTGCCAATTGGTCAAATTGGGGTCGCTGGCAGCTTTTTGAGTCTCAACAAGAAGTTGTTGAGAGGACATTATGGCGAACTCGGAGACCTTTTCTTGACGGAGAAAGGAGCTACAGTGGGTTGACATTAGGATAAAGAAACATTGTACTACGCCACAACACCACTTACCTCAAATTCCCAACCTGCACACCAAGCTCTGCCATCCTCAAACTAGCCTCTCTCCCAGTCACGTTCTTGCCTTTGAGCATAAACGAGCTCGTATTGCTTTTGGCGACAATTTTACAGTGGATGACGAGGTTCGGTTTGCCGCGAGGGGATTTTGAGCACAATCTCAATGCGCCCGTCATCTGTGCCGTTTTTGACGTAGGAATAGACATTTTCTGCTCATCCGAGGACCTGAGAGAGTCTAGAAAGAGTTTTAGTTTATGAAAAAACGAAAGAACTAAAAACGGACCTTGGGCAAAAAGTTCAATCCCAAGACAATCGCACAAGTGATGCTATACTACCCTGTGCAGTGGGGTCCAATAATCACATTTGGATACGAGCCAGGCTGAAACTCGACGTAATCGTATGTGACGAGATTGCGAAGCTGAATATGGGTTATCAAGCCAGGAATGAATCCGAGTAAAAGATTTAGTACACAATGAAAGAAGAGTTTAAGAAGGCGCACCCACCGGCTGAATGTCTAGAAAGCATCGCAGAGCATGGTAGGGTACCTCCCTGAGTAATAATGGTCCCTTGGTTGGTATGCTGAGAGTCGGACTGGCTATAAAATAATTAATGTTAGCAAGACTGTTGGCATAACTACTAACCAGGAACCCCAAGGTCACAAGCTCCGTTAAAGATTATGGCAGGTGAATGCATTCAAAAGTGGGGTAGTATATGAGGATGGCGGTGAATGGCAAGCATGCAGTAGGTGCGTTGGTGAGTGATCGAAAACAAGAAGGCAGCGTGAGAACGCGCTGAACGACGGGCGCTTTGTCGACGATCGTCGTTCAGCACAACTCACCGAATATGAAGATGAGTTTGGATAACTCTCGGACCCACCGGATATTGTTCTTAATGATATATCGCAAATTCTGAGTGAAAAAAGTGTCAAAATTCAAAGCAAAATAGCCTGCAGCATGATTGCATTGCAAAAATAGGTATCCCAACTTCAGTGCACTGTGTACAATAGCGAGCTCGACAGGGAAAAAACTAAGATACGGACTTCAATGTCTGGGGATGGGATATTGGGTACTATATAAACATAATGAGTGCAATTAAAGCTGTTCAGATCGGTCAAGGCTAACTCGACAAGGTTATACTTACTTTCAAGTAAAGTTACTATACTAAAGACACGTTAAGCAGTGTCAAGAATTATACCATCATTCAGTAAGCGAGATTGTGTTATAACAATGTAATTAAAGTGTATTACTCCTGGTAGACATTAAAATCGAGGGTATAACGACCCCAGAGCGTTGTTAATTGAGTAGACAAAGTAGCCGTGGTGATATTCAAGCGTCGGGGGCGTCCTTACCAACTACTATCAAGGGTATTTTACTTATTAAGCGAACTTGCTCGAGTAACAGAGACTAAATATATGTATTAATTCGATCCCGATGGGTCCGGATGGTATCTAGTATCATCTCTCTGCTTGAGACCGTCGTTTTGAATGACGAGCTCGAAAGAAACGCTTATTAAGCGCCCACGGACCGCGTTTCCGAACATGATTCGTTGGCGTTCAACTTTGTCCTTAACGTTCAACATGCTAAATTACCGTCTAAAACCCTCATGGATTCTATAACCGAGTACTAGTCTGCTCCAATTCCGTCATCGATCATGATGAACGTACCGACTTTTCGTCGAACTTCTCCGTTTCTCCTTGGCGTCGCCTCGATCCACACTCGTCATGTTGAAATAGTTCAAAAAGTCATCAACGAAAATGTCAAACAAAACTACGACATTTCTTGCAAGCAATACATGAATTCTTTGGATTATTTCATGCTCGGATTGAATGAGTGGTTGTGTTGTTAGGATATCCCCAAGAAAGGTACGTATTTTTCTTTCTTTTGCATTGAGCGGCATTTTATTTTTTGCGTCGTTTCCTCTATAACTGAATGTACACTAATGCGCTCATTTATACAGGAATTCTCACCAATTTCTGCACATTCTAAGTTGACTTATTTATTTGACCACTCGAATATCAATTATCCCTTTTATCTTCTGGTTTCTGTTTGCCTCCACCGCCTCTAAAGCCCGCAGCGCTTCTGCCAAAACAGAGAGTTCCAAAGCTGCCAAGAAGACGACGAACAAGTGCCTGCTGGCCCTGTAGCGAGAGCACGAATCACAAGAAGGTGAGCTCGCTGTCTTTTCTTATTGCCAGCGCTGACATGTTTAGTTGTTTTTTTAGCGCTGAGGTAGGCGCATCGATGGTGCTCTCTGTGCTGTCCACATCATTTTCCGTCCACAGAACTTGCCCTACTCATAAAAGTCAACATTATCCTCTTGTGAGATCCGAGCTGATGTCTGTACAAGCATGTCATCTCCAAGGCCGCCACCAGTACGTTGCCTTATTTGTGCTGTTGCGGCGAGTCTACTAACGTTGTTATCTTTTCAAACGGTTGATGCTCAGTAAACGTATGTCCGTCATGGGTCAACTCAGAAACTCCCCTCCTTCTGATGGTCTCTTTCGGTCAGCCAATCGATTCTGTGGTAGTTTAATGGAGTCGTTTCACTGATGGCCATACTATTATTATGGGATCAAATATAGGACATGCAATTCCAAACGCAAAAAGAACGGAATATGACTAGGGAAGGTATAGCTTGCCAGTAGACGGGATCGCAAGCTGGATCCCTGTGAACAGAATTCACACAAGAACGAGATCTACGAGGTATGTTTATTCCTTCTTGGTTATAATCGATATTTACCTACTTGGCTTATAGCAAACGCAACGATTACACAATGAACTCGGAAAACCCACTATCAATGTCCTCCCAAATCGAATCCCCATCATCCGGACCCCTTTTCCTTGGCCTTGAAATAGTCTCGGTCCAACTCCGCGCAAGCATAACCGAGAACCTTAAGGTCATGGGAAGTCAAGTGTGTCAACTTTGTCACTGAATTATCAGAATACAAAGCCACTGGGGGAATATTTACTATGCCTGGAGAAGTGTACGTGGCGTGGAGATGTGGATTAAGGGGTCAGTGAGATGTCTGGGCCACCCAAGCCACGGGTAGGAGTACCGTCAATTGCAGATGTAGGCATAGATGCAGAGACCGCGGTAGGATTAGGAGCGGAAGAAGTAGAGACGGAAGTCGAGGCAATCAAGACAGAGAAGGTTGTATGTTGTATGTTGATTATGAGCATGGCCTCGGTCTCGGTTGGGCATAGATTGCTTGTACTGTTATGGATGTATTACATTTATAGCTTGTTGGGACATGAAAATAGGCTATATATTCTAGTTAGCTCCCTATATAATATCTAATGTCTTGGTAAAGTGGTCTGAACACCTGATATTGGTACATCTGTGTCGCAATGTTCTATGTTCGATCCCTGGTCCTACCTGTTGGAGATATTTTTACTGCCCCCAGGCCGCCCGGAATGGGTGGCCGGGCCCGGTGATCTCGTTGTCGGAGGTTCAGCCCAGATTGTCCCAATTGGGAATTGATTAATTTCATCTATATCTACCACCGGTGGATTAGATGCATTGTTATCAGTAATCTGGGCTGTTGGGGAATTGCCCAAGCTATCAATTGAGGGGATTTAGCCTATGACTGGGTGCTTGGGCAATTCCCCTTGCTGATCACATCAGACTTTGGGTAATTCCCCCAGCTGATGTGATTCCCTAGCTGCTATGGCTGTTGCGTCTAAATCAATCACTTAGAATATTACATTAAGCCGACATCTTTCGAATCAATCCTCGCAGTCGATCGCCAATGAAGCAAGCTCTAAACTAGAAGCCGTCTTTCCGACACTCAAACTTTTACCAATGGCCAAGACGCTACACAAAGCTCTTTGCTTTCTCCGAATGGAAAACATTCTTTACCTAAGTGTAGAAAGCAGAGCGGTAGTGTGCAATGATCATTCTCCAACGAGCTTGGCCGTAATGGTGCAAGCCGGTTACCACCAATCCCTGCTTCCCCTTACGCGACAGACGCATCTGTCCATTCGTCCCCCGCTGCTTCTCAACACTCTTTGCAGTCAAAATTCAAGTCCTTTCCACGCCCAAAACTCCTACCGATCCCGTCTCAGCTCCACTCCAAAATGGTTCACCCGGTTTGAATTCACAAACCTGAGCACGCTCGAAATCGTCCTCCCACGTATCCCGAAAACCAGTGCAACCTCAGAGCCTTAGCGCTGCTGTAGAACTTCTTGCCACTTCTCAATCCGAAAGTAGCCATACGTCAAAACAGGACCGCATACCCAATAGCTCTCAGACCAACTCATCAAAATCCGGCGCTAGTTCACCTCCCTCCCCCTCGACAAAACGGAAACCTCCTACACTGCCTTCTGCTCATTGAACGCGGATCCCACCTTTCCCCAGCACCAACGGCCATCATACTGGTCGTAATGTATCTGGGATTACTGTAGCCAGCAAGGAATCAGTGCGCCAATCGTCAATCCTAGTTTATTACTCCCATTTTTGGTATCTTGTTTGCACTCATGGGGCCTTTTGTGCGCAGCTGCGACAATGGATATGAATCCAGTTCAAAATCGCGCAGCAGGGAAACCTATACCTGTTGAACGTGTAGCCCCTCTACATCCAACGCCGTTAACTACTTTGAGCACTGGGTCAGAGCTTCCATGTACCTCTCTTCTCACCTTTCTCTTACATGTCTGATAGATTCTTCAGGCTCTCCCGCACAACCTCGTCTCTGATATCCTACAATTTTCGGAATCAGCATATGCCAAGCAGTACTTTTCTACACATCGTTCTAGGTTTATATTCAAACGATGGATACCCGTTGCACAATTAATGACATGAAAAAAGGCAAGCACATCGCCCATTTACATTGATAAAATGTCTTGACCGAATATAACTAGGCTCTGCTACATTCACCTCTTCTAACACTGAAGGCAATCTCAATGGAGATGCTGTCAAAATGTTGAAAGTCATTCAACACATCATGGGCGATCGAGAGAAAGATAGAGCTGTGGGTGTAAGATCCTTGAGGCAAGTTTATTGTCTCCTTCCTACAGTGTTCCCTTATGCCTTTACACTCCAGGTTGAAAACGGGTCTGACCGTCGCAAGCTCCTCCGTAGGCAAGGCCAGCTAGTTGAAATGCTAGCCAAGCGTATGGGCGGCCTTATTGGACAAAAATCAAATAGAGTTATGATCCTAATAAATATGAAGTTACCGGCATGATCACATTTTATTCTAGGATTTTGCGGCATGATCACACCATATTTTTAGATTTTGCATCGTGATCACAATCAAAATTAAGCTCATAGTATGATCACAATGCAATGCAAAGTTTATGATATGCCCAAACTCTCAAGTACCTAATTAGGGTATGCAAACTTTGTCTTTTGCAATCATAATCGTGATCACTGCCAGTTTTTCTGAGTTTTGTGACATGAGCATTGAAGTTAGTGCTTGAATACAATATTTTGTGCCTGGAAACCTGATTTTTATCTCTTAGACATTCAAACTTGTGCATTCACTCCAGAATGCAGAGATGTCTCATGGTGGCTGTGACTATACATTCACTGTATATATATACTGCTTCTGTCAATTTTTTTTTTTTTTTTCATTTCTTCTCTTGCCCTCAAAAATGTCTTTCACTCCAAGTCCTTGCACCCTCTGTGAATGTGCTGATTTCCTGGCCACAGAACCTCAAAATACTGTAAGCCTATTATTTTAACTTATAAGAGGAGTGATCTGACTATATTCAGAGTTCAATGTGCTATTGCGAGCACATGAAGGCAAATCATGGTGGTGGAATGCCTCCCAAGGGTCCTTGCCCAAGTACTGGTTGCACTGGGTTTATACCTCCGGTCAGTCTGATTCCATTGGATAAAATCTCTTTAAGCTAAGATATTTTTGGTCAGGCTGGTGAACCTGTTGAACGCCATACACGCTGCTCCAGGGTTCTAAGTGGGGGTGGAAGCTGCTCTGTCACTTATGTAGGGCATCAAAATATTCAGTAAGCTATATCCTTACTGTTGAATGACATATTAGTCTAATAAAGCACTTGATAGACCTCAAAAAACCACATCCCTTCCTGTACCAAATGCAGTTTCTAGCCAAAGGGGTGTCCAGGCCCAGCCCTGGTACCCACCTGCTATTGTTGGTCAGGCTAGAGCCCAGCTCTCATCAACAAACAACAGACGTGTTGAAGCCATGACCGGCCACAGAGGCTCTACTGCCAGTGCCTTTCAGAAAAAAGGCCAGGAAGCAAATCATCGTGTCAGCCGTCGGCCATATCCTGGCTATCTGAGTACAGTTGCTGGTAGGATAAATGGCCAGGAGGAGGAAGCTCATACAATTAGGGTGGTATGCTTGACCAAGTCTTGTGGAGTACGTCTCTTGTATCCTTGACATTCTTATGCCTGGTCTGACTTTTATATATAACAGTTACAGGCTATCCAGATCCCACACCTGGAGGTCAAAGACCTAGTTCATCAACTTCACCAATTTGGGCTTGTGTTCAATGTGGCAGTTCCCATTCCAGTCTGCCTGAATATATAACTAGTTAGATAGTCCAAAGCGTGACAATCCAGTATCTAATATGATTGAAATCCACAGGAAATCCAGGGCTCTGGAATCCAGGGGCCTAGTCTGGAATCCATAGGGCCAGGACCTCTGGCACTCTGGATTCCATATCCCATTAGTATTGGCTACCAAATAGGTATTGGGAATCCGTACTAGTCACTAATCTAATGGTTGAACTAGTGTTACTAGTACGAGTTATTAGTACTAGTTCAACCATTAGATTAGTGACTAGTACGAGTTATTGGTACTAGTACAACCATTAGGTCACTGTTGCCCGCCCTCCCGGCGCTCATGGGCGCTTATTTTGCCCAAAAATGTCGCGAATTAGGCTTGATAAATCCTCAAAAAATCATCAAAAATCATGAAAATATTCTGGCATTGTTGTTCCGCCCCCCCCGCCGCATATGGGCGCTTATTTTACACAAAAATGTCCGGAATCGGGCTTGATAAATCCTTAAAAAATCATGAAAAATCATGAAAATATTTTGGCATTCTTGTTCCGCCTCCCCGGCGCATATGGGCGCTTATTTTACAGAAAAATGTCGAGAATCGGGCTTGATAAATGTGGGAAAAATCATGAAAAATCATGAAAATATTCAGGGACCACTCCCCCCCTGGTGCTTAGGGGTGCTTGTTCAATAACAAGGACTATATTAGTTTGTAGTGAATGGATTCCATGGACTGTTATAGTTTGTAGTCCATGGTTTACTATATTTACTAGTCAATGGATTCCACAATGTACTAGATTTACTAGTCATTGTATTCCAACTGTACTATGGATTCCATAGTGTACTATATTTAATAGTCCATGGATTCCATACTGTACTCTGGATTCCATAGTGTACTATATTTACTAGTGAATGGATTCCATACTGTACTCTGGATTCCACACTGTACTCTGGATTCCATAGTGTACTATATTTCCTAGTGAATGGATTCCATACTGTACTCTGGATTCCATAGTGTACTATATTTACTAGTGAATGGATTCCATACTGTACTCTGGATTCCACACTGTACTCTGGATTCCATAGTGTACTATATTTCCTAGTGAATGGATTCCATACTGTACTCTGGATTCCATACTGTACTCTGGATTCCATAGTGTACTATATTTACTAGTGAATGGATTCCATACTGTACTCTGGATTCCACACTGTACTCTGGATTCCATAGTGTACCATATTTCCTAGTGAATGGATTCCATACTGTACTCTGGATTCCATACTCTACTCTGGATTCCATAGTGTACTATATTTAATGGTCAATGGATTCCATACTGTACTCTGGATTCCACACTGTACTCTGGATTCCATACTGTTCTCTGGATTCCATACTGTTCTCTGGATTCCATAGTGTACTATATTTCTTCTATAGTGTGACATGTGTCACACTTGCTATGTTAGGGTGTATGAATACAGCAATGGTCAGGTATCTTGTTCAAAGGAATGTGACATAGCTGTGACTATATCACATCAACCTGATGCTATCCAGATGATATTTCACAATACGTCTATTACCATTAACATGTCACATAAGTTGTGACATGATATCGTAACATTTGGAGGGGTGTCACTCAAACTATTAATAGGTGCCATACATTAGCACCTACTGTAGCTCTTTAACTGGCTTGAATAGTAACCATTAATAGTAGAACATAAAGCCATGCACAGACTGCAAACCCATCACCTGAATATTTTCACTATTTTTCAGGATTTTTTGCCGAATTATAGAGTCTAACAGTTCATTTTCCACTGTGACATATGTCACACTGTCACACTGTATTTACTCTATACCTTATTCCTAGGTCTTCTCCTGGAATCCATCACCATAATAATCAAAACTTTAATTCATAGTATATGTGACACTGTCACATGAGACTTGATGGTCGGAGTATCAGTGCAGATAGGTTGGTAGGTGTAGATGAGAGTTTCACTATTGCTAGCATTGGGAAAAGTTTAATTCATCATGTGTGACAGTGTCACATCAATGTTGATGGAATCAGTAGAGGTCCTATCTGGGTGAGACAGTCATCGCCACAGCTATCAATACCTATTTGGTAGCCAATACTAATGGGATATGGAATCCAGAGTGCCAGAGGTCCTGGCCCTATGGATTCCAGACTAGGCCCCTGGATTCCAGAGCCCTGGATTTCCTGTGGATTTCAATCATATTAGATACTGGATTGTCGCGCTTTGGACTATCTAACTAGTTATATATTAAGGTAGCCTGAAGTGCAGTTCCAGTCAATATCTCAGCTGCTGAGGTGTACCAGCTTTTTGACTGCAAAATCAAGGAGCACCTGTCAGAACAAGGCTTTGCATTTACACTCCCTTCTTCCACCACTGCTGAAGGCTCCTCAGGATGGTACCTTGCTTCCTCTGTAGCTGCCACTAGGCAGCGCAAAAATAGTTCTGTTTTTCTCCCTCGGAAATATGGTCTTTTTAGTGAGGCTCTGGCAATTGTGTGGTGGGACTGGAGGAATGTGGCAAAGTATGCTGAAAAAACCAGGAAGGCACATGGGTTTGATCAGGCTACCATCTTCATCAGTATGTCATTACTTTCTTTCATTATTGCATTTCATTCATTAGACATTCTTTTCTGATTAGCCCCATCTCACAATCCATTGCTCCTTAAAGGTCATGATTGCATTGGTAGAAAGCTTCATCACCATCATCATGCAGATGAAGAAACATTGGGTGATGCTGCTACAGATGAAGAGTCTATCGCTTGCAGTGAAAACTGTCCTTCTACAGTTGGAGAAAATCACCCTCTATTATGTCCGTATCCCAAGCAACCTACTGGGCTGATAGTATATACTCCATCTGAGTCTATTACCAGCACAGTACCTTCACCTTCTTCAGCTGAGCCATTAGGTCCCAATACTTCCATTCCTCCACCCTGTGTGATGAAGCCTTTGGATCAGGCAGCTGGTTCTGATTCCGATGATGAGATATTGGCCTTGGATGATCTAGAGGCTGCTGATATTTGCCGGGCTATAGAATTATCATTAGCAGTATGCTTGATCTTTTTTAACTAATTTTGACTACTGACCAATGTATGTTTTGTTTTTCACAGGATCTCCCAACTGTGAGCCAAAGCTCTATGCCAGGGGCTGGTCCATCATCATCTAGAGCAGTCCCTCCACCACTTCCCCCTCCTCATACCCGTCCTAGGACTCAACCTCCATCTACCATTCCTGTTATCCGTGCTCGTTCAGACAGCCCAGAGGTGAAGCATTCATTATGTGTCTACAATTCTGATCTTGGATTTATTTCTTTTCCTTGTATTTAGGTTGTCCCTTCCAATGGGTTAATTAGACAGTCTGTTAGACGTCGATTGGAATTGGATATTATACATCCTTCTCCCCAAAATCTTGATGAACTTATTTCATCTTTGCGCCCACTTCCCCATATCAATCGCATTCGGTTGAGGAGTCAAAGAGACATATCCACTGCAATTGCAGCCAGAGCGCTTTTAGATGCTCTTGTTACCTTCTATGGGTACCCTCTCCAATCCCAGCCCCAAGTGAATGTCAGACTACCTTCCACTCATGATGAATTGGCTAGCACTATGTTAGTGAACTTGTGAGTAGCTATTGCTTGTCTATGTTTGTCCCATTAATGGATTTACTCTCAGGGGACCAGCATGTGGACCAGGACTTCCACCTGCAGTTATCACCGCTGGTATTGTAGAGATGATGAGTGACCCTATGTGGTCATCAGTGGGTGATGAAGGACTACAATTTCTTGCACTTGATGGCTTACAGTCTCCCAAGAGTGTGGCTACTGCAAAAGCATTTGGAACGCTCACTGCCTGGTCCCTTCTGCATCTCTACTCTATACCTGCAGCTTTGACACCAGCAGTATTTGTTGCCATGGCAGATGGTGCTTCTGCCATTGATGATGTTGACTTCCTACAGTCTTTCCATCCTTCTGCAGCTAATGTCGCCAGAGACTGGCCATCCTCCAATGAAATGTCCTTCCCTATGGACAATGACAAGCTGAACTATCTTGTCATGACATTTTTTGACAAAGAGGTGTGTCTTATCTTCTATTGTCTACTCACTATTTAATATCTCCCATGATGTAGATGAATGTCTATGCAGCCTTATGGAATAACATGTCCTTTGAAGAACATGAACAGCGTAGGATGCAAATTATCCAAAAAGTCACCTTTTTTTTTTTTTTTTTTTTTGGGCTCATTTTATTGCGCGCTAAAGACTACTTTACGATGCGCATAGCCTATCTATTTTGAGGGCCCCGCTTGCCCTGTCCGTTCCCCCGGGTGCCAAAAGCCCTGCAGACGGAATAAGTCCCCCTGCAGTCCGACTCTTCCAAGAATCGTTTTTGGTGGCCTCCCTTTCGTAGCGGGGGACTACGGACTCTCTTCCTGTTGTTTTGCTCGATGAAATGGGGAGTTCCTGCGATATGCTCAGAAGAGCGGGACGGAATATGCAAAGACACGAGTAGGGATGGGTGGAGAGTATGATGGTTGTTCTGCTTGTCTCGGATTCATTGGGAGACTCTTTGTCTACGGTATCCATGTTATCTCCCTGTAGCGCGCGTGTCGTTTGGTTGGTATAAGGACCGTCGGCGAGCTCTTGTGCGAGAGGATTGTTCCGGTATGTATTAACTGTAGAATAAGTGTTTGATCAAATAATTTCATCTCGTTTAATTGGGCGGTGCATCACCGAATATGTTCCTCAGGCGCTTTGTCCTGTCCACATAGGCTATTAGTGCCTTCATTGTCTGCTCCTTCGCCATTAGTGCCTTCAGTGAGTTTGCATCCCTGCCGACTTTCCCCCGCAGCCAGAAGCGCTCTATGTTGTACGCTGGACACTCCAGTATGAAGTGTTTAACTGATTCCGGGATCTGTCGACCCTGTAGTGAGCAATGTGGGCAGTGGGGAGTGTCGGACTTGTGAATGCGGTGGAGGTGGAGATTGAGCGAAATGTGACCGGATCGCAGCTGTACGATTAGGCTGGTTTGTCGTTTGCTCATTTTCGTCGTTTCTTTGAGGAATTTAGATCGGATTCCTCCTTCGTCGATCCGACTGATACGTTGGAATCGGGGGGAGTTCTCAAAACGACTTTGCCATCTGGTCATTATGGACTTTTGAAAGTCTTGTTTCACTGCTGCAACACTTGACGGTAGCGGTGTTCTTAGGAATGAAGGCAGCAATGGCTTACCGCTGCTCCCACTCAAGGTGGCTAAAAAGTCACCTTCAATCTCCCTATTGGTGCAATTTCCTTTGATGAGCATCCACTTGTTCATGCATTCCGTCATGGCTTTAACCTCCTAATCAGACCTCCTGCTCGCATTCAGTTGTTTGATATTTTTGGTTCTAGATCCAAGGATTTATTTCCTATTCTTACTAGTATTTGCAGGCTTTCCAGCAAATTGTAAATGTATCTATGACTTACTCTTCTGTCAGTCATTTCGTTCTAACTTTCTTGGGAAGTGGCTGGACCTAAATTGTCCGTAGGAATATACAACTGGACACAAGGGGCCTAAGCCAATAGAAAGCCATGCGTAGAATTGTTAGGCTAAACTCTTCTATATTCAATAGGGATGCCAGTATTAATCTTACCTCAAGCCACCCAAGATGTAATGTAATCTTTGTGCTAGTCATTAATTTGATCCAATGCTTTTATTGGTAGGTAGTGTGGCTTGAAAGTTCTCATCTAATAATTATCTCTCTTCCTTTCCCTCAAGCGAAAAATATTATTGCAGAACTGACTGATTTAAAGTAATACAATACTGTCCAATCCATATAGCAAAGGAGGTAAATGTATATCAGTTCTGCTGGTAATGATCAAAGCCTGCTGTAGCCCAAATGCCATGCAGATAAACATCAAATGCAGTGGGGACATTGACATCAACAGGAATGGGATCATTCAGCAGCCTTTCCAGCTCCGGCAAATCCAAATATTTGACCTCCCCAAAGCAGGAATGAACATCAAATGGCTTGGGCTTAAATAATAGGCTATTAGATTCATTCAAACACAGTTCAATAACATAGCATACATTAGGTTCTCCTCACGTATGATATGGTTAAAGACAAGCTTAGAGCAGGTGTCAGTAATAGCTTACACAACAGAAAGTATCAATATACCTTTGGTTGTAACTGTAGTGAGAGTAGGTGGAAACCTTCCCTGCCTGTAGTATAGAGTAGGAACTTGCGAGCTCGAAGGCTAAGGGTCTCTTGCATATTGTTCATACTCCATTTGAGAGATCAAACCATGAAAGTCACTGTGGTGGACATGCCCAATGCCCAGAAGATACCATTTCAAGAGCCTTCTCAAACTTCTCTGCATTCACATGAAGAGAAGGAGGAGCATCTTCCCAGACTGAGTCTTCATCTACCCTGAACCTATCATTGACCTGGAACTTAATCAGGTCTACAATGGAGGCACCATCTTGAGGAAGACATTG